>VUQG01002054.1:8064-18453 GCA_015106755.1 Etia nguti
GTAGTTACTTTGTTGGAACAGCCCTGGCTTATTACTGATGAACTGTCTTGTTTTAGATTACTGTGCACAGTAAAACTCGCTCCCCCCAATGACAGCAGGAGGTAACATGTTAAGTGCTATGGTGGAAAAAAAAGAAAGAAAGAAAGAGCAAAGCCCCACAGGTCAGAGTCATCTGCCTGGGATCTGTTCAGTGGGGTTACGAGGATCCTCGTAAATATCTCTCGCCAGCTCATCAGCTGCACTGCGCTGCACGCTGTTTCCCAACGAGGCCGTGGGCTGGTGGAAACGAACTATGATGGATGCAGTGTGGCATGGTCACAGTGAGAACACCACAACATTACTGCTTGTGAACAGTACAGTGCTTGTGCCTGTGCAAATCAAGCTCAATTTGAATTTAATTGAACAGTAATGTTCTTCTATTTTCCATTAGGCAGTTTTTAGCTAGTAAGTATCAATAGTGTTTCACATTTCCTGTTTCTAATGTGAAAAAACTGCACTGTAATGTATTGTAATAAATAGCATGTATAGTCATGCGAACAAAAGTACAGTCTAAGGTTTTACCAACCAGGACATAGTAAAAGATCTTACCAGATCTTAAAGTTTGGTAAACACTACCACAGATGGACAACATGACATGACATATTACAGCATGTCATTATTTATTTAACAAAAAGCAAGACAAAATGCAGCAGCAGTGTGTGCCATGATTCAGTAGCTTGTAGGACCATTTTAGCAGCAATATGTTGAATTAATGGTTTTCTGTATGTTTTCGTCAGCCTCTCGCATCGTTATGGAGGGATTTTGGTTCAGTCTTCTTTTCAGCCTTCCTTCAGTTCTCATTGAGATTTCCAGGCATTTATTTATGCACAGCTCTCTGAGGGTCTCACCAAAGCCTTTCAGTGTGGTTCTGCTTTGGACTCTGGATCACTGCAACACATCAATTCTTCTCTTTTTCAGCCATTGTCTGTTGTAGATTTGCTGCTGTGCTCATTGTCCCGCTGCACAATTTAGTTAGTTAGTCAAACTGTAGCTGTTCAACACATGGCCTCACATTTGATTCTGGAATATGTTTGAAAATAAAATCAGATATTTCCAAAAATATTGAATTATCACCTCTCTATTTATTTCTCATGTAGTGTTAAAAAACAGATACAACAAGGTCAACTTTGGTTTGTTTTACGTGCATATCAGATGACCAAAGCCTGTGTTTCTGATTTTATTAAGCTTTTGATGAAATCATATGGAATTAATTCTGAAAGCATTCCCGGCATATGAAATTCATGCAAATGTTCAAAAATCACTGTTTGGCAGTGGTCATCCAATGGACTGGAGGGTTGCCAGTTTGAACCTGTGTTTGGGAATACTGGGTGGGGATATTGGATGATAACTGGTCCTACCTAGAGCAAAAAGTCCTTGAGCAAATCATACACTTTGAGTGAAGCACTCACATGTCCTCAAGGCTGTTGCTCTGAGAATTAATACCTTCTAAGTAGACTTTCCTGCTTAAATGCAAGCTTAAACAGGGATTTTCTGAATGTGACAAGCACTACTTGCTTGTGACAAAACACATTTGCTGGCACGACGTCTCCCGGGACAAACGTGAAATCCTAGTGTTGGTTGCCATCTCTTCTGTCATGCTGCTTGTAAAAGAATTACTCCCCCCTGCCTGTAGCTACACTTGTGACAAGGCTGCAGTATCAGGCCGCTTAAATTACAACTGTCATTGACTTGCAGTGGTCACACATGCAGATTGAGAGGACTGAGAGGATCCTTTTGCTTTTTCGTCTGGATTTTGTGTTGAAATGGGCCAAGGTTACGTGATAAAGTTCATCAAATGGTTGTTCACTTAAGTTGGCACATGTTCTTTTAAAGTAGATAAGTTGCATTATTGAATATAAATAAACTGTGTTCCATTTTTTTTCTTGCTAGGAGCAAAAAATGGAAGTAGCTTCAAATTAAAAATGACAAAGCTTACAAAGCCATGTTTTGCTGAGACATCGTAGCATTGGCCAAGGTTTTTCCAGGATTTGCCTCATCCACCACCACCTCACACATCCCAGGCAGCACGGTCTCACCAGGTGGTTTGACTTTACAGCCACTTTTCCACTTGAGGACTTAATGCAGACACACGGTCCCAGCTGGAACTCATTAGGCCTATGGCTCAACCACCTAGGCCAAAATCATAACACCAGCTCAATCAGCTGGTGCAGGGGGGCCTCTGATGGACGGGTGGACACTGAAGAAGTTTTACTGTTGGGCCACCACAGGATAATGCTTTCCACTTATAATTAGGTTGATGTAGTTTGGCCATTTGTATAATATGGTCACTTGGCTAGTTTTAGACAGAAAAGAAAAAATCCCAAAGCATATCAACTGCTCTCTCTCGGGGGCTGAAAACAATCTGCAAGTACAGCATTATCCATGATGGCAAACATTACCCTATTTTTCATTTAACCTGCAAATCCAACAGGCAAAGATCCTTTTTTGCGTTACCCTGCAGTTATAACATTCGTGGCATCTTGATGAATGTAAGCACATTTACCATCCTTTCACCCATGATTTCTTCCCCAGCCGCTGAGACATAGACCAGATTGTTTTGGTACATTCACCAGCTAGTTGCTAATGTTGTGTCATTTGGCGATGAATAGGTAGTGAACAGTCTTTAAAGTCTTTTTAATGGAAAAGTTTGCTTGTGCTGAAATTAAGCTAGGAGCCAAAACAACAGGCTAAAAGACACTAAAAGGTTCCATGGGAATGTGGGGAACCCTTGTTATTTGGTGTATCTGCTTTCACACTATACATATTAATATGAGCCACTGTTAATATGAAAATATTGTTTTGTGTAGCTTACATTTAGATTTTCCCTGCATTGGAAAGGCTTGCATGTGAAGCACCTTAAGCTAACATCCACAGTTCCTCTAGTCTTTGAGGGTTAGATTACTTTATGAGCCTGTTATATGAATTATTAATATTTATTTGAATATGATTGTGGGGTGTTACCTCTGTTGTTTACTACCTTTGATAAATGCCACCATGAAGCTTGGACAATATCCCATACATAAACACAGAAATGTCAAAAACAGGAAACCGAGCTAAATCTCAAAATACAAATGCTAGCAAGACTTAACAAAGACTGAGGGCAAAGACAGATGAGATAAACCCAAAACTGAGGCACAATTAAATCAGACACTAATGAGGGCGGGAAAAGTACAAAGGCAGGAAGGATCTAACTTTCAAAATAAAAGTGAAAGAGGGGCAATGGCGCAAACTCACAGAGGAGAGGAGAACACAGGAGGCACGTGAAAAAGGAAGACAGTTCACAAAAACAACAACTGAGGATAACAACAAAAATCCAAGAATCAATATTCAGCAACAAAATAGAAGTAAACTGAGAATAATAACAGCCGGACCGCGTTTAAAAAAAAAAAACAGACATAAAAAGACTGTAAGTACAATGCATGTCGCCAGCTTTACTTCTCAAAAAGCACAATTGGCCAAACTATATTAAAACAACAAAAACAAAAAGAAATTGAACTCTCCCACAATTCCCAGGATCCTCTGGGACCCAGACAGCAACAAAGGCCTCTGAGAGCCTGAGCAAATCCATGCAAGTTGTGGACAGTGGGTCGATCTTTCTGCCGTGCCGACACATGTTTGGAGTCCTCAAAACAATGATTCAGCATGATGTTGTAACGGACTGGTATTACACGCCCTTTTATGTTATGTAAGAAGTACTTCATATGTCTGATATTTAGTCCCTGGATCTTCTGATGTGTGAAAGATCAAGGTGCGTGCAGATGGCGTGCAGGTCACTCAGGGCACTGCTCCATCTCTCGGTCTCTCACCGCTGTGTGACACTCACAAACACAGGGTGGTTTAGCCTCTGGCTGACCTGGCCTTGGCATCTTGTCAACTTGTCTAGTAAGCAGTCCTCATAGTAGCAGTTTGTTTGCAGTCTGTTGGTTTTTAATTCAGCAGAAAACAGTGTTTGCACTTTATTTGTTTAAGTAAACATATATTATTATTATCTATTTGATTTTGGAAATGATAGGGGTCTTTTGGCTAAGAGGTCATTCAGTGTGGCCTGGCCATGGTCTGGTCCACGTTTTGGGAGCCAGATTCTGCTCCAAGGGTCTTTACAGGTCTGTGGGGTCGCTGAAGCCTGAGGCAGGCTGAACAGGGAGACATCTGTCCAGGCCTGGAAGGATTTCACGCTTCTGGCCGTGCAGATGATTTAGGCCCTAAAGGACTACCTGCTGGGAAAGACTCCCAGTGGGTTAACCTGACACAGATGGATCCCCGGCCAGCACTGAACACACACATGGAGAAACACACACGTGTGCACGCACATATATGAGGGTGAAGACAGATGCAAGTGTGGACATAGTGGAAGAAAAAAACACACTTACGTTGAAGACTGACATGCAAAAATCCACTGCCACTACACACACAATCTTACAATTTCACACACACTCTGTCCTCTCAGGCCTCACAACACAGATGCGCATTTTCCACAGACAGGCCGACTGATGTATGTCATACCACACAGGGAACAAAAACAGCAGCCATGAACCACAATGTGCATGTAAGGATTTTTTCTTTATTTCTTATTTATATTTATCTGTGATGGACATTGATCCAATCAGAACTGGTCATTTAGTTGGTCTTGAAGTTTCATTTTTATGCATTTATTTATTTATTAATTTATACTTTTTCTGAATTATTTTATTTGTCAGATAACTGATTGCACTTTAAAAATGTATTTTGTAAATTGTGGTCACCATTCCAATTATATGCCAGTTTCAAAAAAACAATATATTGGTAATATTAGCTATTTTCTTAAATATAAATATCAGCATTTTATAGCAGCCAAATTAAAAATGAAAATATAAAAAAGAGATAAGAGAAACACCCTTCAATAATGTTACGAGTGTTGGTTTGAATATTTTGTCCACCAGGGGGCACTCTGCAGCTTCTCGTTTGGCAACACATCTTACTTTTAGTATTTACATGTGAGCACAAACCGACAACACAAAGCATTTACTTACCGCATCACTGAAATATGCAGTATGAATACACCAACGCATAAACAAGACATTTTTTGTTTGGTTTTATGGTAGGGGACGGAGAATATTTACTGAAGAAGAGCTAATGTATTTTGTAAAGGTAGAACTGACACTTATGTCTGAAACTTGAGCCTAGAGAAACGTGTTACCTTCAAACGGACTCTGAAACCAGTGGAAGCCTGTCTGAAGGTAACAAAATACCTCTAAAACTCTTAAACTGTTTAATCAACATGTTGGATCTTGTCTGTTGCCACAGGTTTGCTGTTTTCACTGTAAAACTAAGCTTGGGTGGCTAAAGTTTCATATTTCACACAGATGTGAGGGCCGCAATGATCTTTTATCCAAGCCTTCAGGACTTTATTGTTTTACATTTCGTGAAATAGTAGAGAACAAAGTAGGAAGATTATACTGACTTATGTCCAAGTATGGACCAGAAGTCAAATACTGTGTTTTACACAACACAGCTGACTCGATAGAACATCACACTCACATGTGTCACAAAGTTTTGACTGCAACACAGACATATCCCAGATTAGTACTCTGTATTATAAAATAATACTGTAATAAAACCCGACTTACTGTATACTCACACTGCTTTGTATAACAGCCTGAGTATACAGTAGAAGAAACTACAGGCTTTGCTGCAGTCCAGTATTTGCTACAAAGAGCTGATATTTTTCTAAGAACTTTTAAGTTGCATAATATGTTCAATTCAAGTGCCATATTATGAAAAAAAGGAAACATTTCCCTTTAATAGTTAACCAAATTTGCCCGATGAGCCTGACTTACTCGTCCCAGTCGTCTCTCCTAATTCTGTAAAGCTGGCTGTAAACTCGCCTCTGTGGAGTGGCAGGGATCAGCAACATCTGGCCGGGACATCAGGAAACGCCTCTCCTTCTCTGTCTAACACACACACACAGACACAAACACACACTGAGGCACTGGTACTCAGACGCGCACACCAGTGAGCGTGAGGCTCATGAACATCTGGCTTCCCAGACTTCTCCCAAGAGGGAATCGACTTTTTGTTGTTTTTCACCAACTGCCTCTCATTTCAGATTTTGGTTCTTCTCTACTTAGTCCGTTTAAATGTGGGCACACTTGTGTAGTCTTACTTAACTTTCCTCCCTCCAACACTGCAGTTATGCAGTCATGTCAGAGGCCTGTATGTACAATAGTTAATTAGAGGCTGTATAAATAATTTGTCTGAGCTGTATAGATTGTGGTCTGTAGCCCTTTCTTGGACATATCTCTTATAGTTACTGAATCACTCGGTCTTTACAGATTAATTATGAGCCGTGTCTGACATGTTACGTGAAAACGAATTATTTATGTCAGCCACCGAAAGGTTATAGTAGGTGGAGTTATAACACGAAGGCAGCGGCAAGTGCACACAGTCCTCCAATCACAGCTGAGTTTTGCATCGAGGCCAATGTTATCAAACCATATAAATACAGCATTTTCCTTTTTTCATGTTTTGTAGAAGCTAACTCTATTTCCCACTTCCAGCTGCTATGCTAAGCTCTGAATCAAGTTTATGGAGCCAGTTTTACCCTTACAAAAGAGATTCTTGGCATCAAGACTTCCTGGTTAATGAATAAATAATAATTATGTAAATAAAAGGATGTAGCCACTGTGACATCACCCATTGGTTTGTGAATTGAGCTTGAGCGCGCTCATTAGGTAATGATTTGTCCACATGGAGGTTGCCATGCCCTAAAGCATACGCTGCTTTACTGTCTGTTTTACTTACAGTGCAGCCATAATTCATAAAATAAACATTGTAATGTGTTTGATAATACCTAAAGCTACTGATTGAGACCAGACACTTGTCATAGAAATGTTTACTGAGATCATAAATCGAGTGAGCATTAGAGTCAGTATCCCATAGAGTTTTTACACTATCTGACTTCTTCTTGCAACTAGAAGATTCGCCCCCTGCTGGGCATTTGATAGAATGCAGCTTTTGGCACTTTTGCATTAGCTTCACATTTTAGATCTATATGCAGGGCTGCACATAAGTGGTCTGCAGGTGATGCAAAAGAAGTGCGTATTCTCAGAATTTCTCAGAATTTCTGGGAATACGCGCTTCTTTTGCGGTGGAGGAACACCAAAGTAATTGCTTACGGAGCTTGTTTCTTCGACATCTTTAAGAGTTCTTAACAAATGTCCGTCCTCCTCCAGAAAATCTTATGTACGCAAACGCGCATTGCAACTTCTTATCTGGTGCGCATCTTTTATTTTGACAGCGAATGCGCACCTGCGGACCACTTATGTGCAGTCCTGTCTATATGCTATGTTTAACCATACAGACAGACCAAACTGATACTGTGAACCATTTAGGACCTATCAAACCAACCCCAAGGATCAAAACAGTGGAACGTAACTGATTCCTATATCATCGCTGCTCTGTAATGAATAGTTTGACCTTTGGCTTTCTGGAAAATCATTAAAAGGCTATTGGACTAATTCCCACTTACACTGCATACTCTTTTGCAGGCTACTTGAAAAGTTTTCAGATCACAGACCTGCTGTCGATCTGAACAGAAAAGGAGTTGCGACTTGTTTTAATGACTCGTGAATTGACTGGCAGCTTAACATTTGTTTATACTAATGGATTAAAACTGCTGTCTAAAGCATTAGTATGTGATTAATTAATTAAAAATGAGCCATTTGAATTTAATCACTATTGTTGTAGTCATCTCAGCTGAGAGCACGCAAGGCAGAACTCACAGCAGTCTCACCTCCAATTATATTCTTGCTTAATTCATCTGTTTAATCCCATTTGGAGTCTGCGGGGCCTATTTTGGTTTCTTTGTGAAGTGAGCGAGCCAAATAAAAAACAGTCAAAGCGAGCTACTGCGTTCTTTTCCTCAAGGGGTGCCCCGCTTTACCGTAAGCCCATCAGGGCCTGTTTCTACACACATTAGCGGTTAATTATTATCAGTCCATAGCCATAATGAGCTTTGCATCGACCTGTGGCTGTACGTGCAGCAATAATATTACTTAAAGGAAAAACAATCAGTCAGCTTTTCCCAGTGAGCAGTCTAAAGGTTTGCAAGGTTTGCAGAGATAATAGTTGATTGATTAGAGAGAAAATGGGAAACAGAGGTTGTGTATGTACTGTTATTTATTGTGAGTGTGCTCATATGGGCGCGCGCGTGTGTGTGTGTGTGTGTGTGTGTGTGTGTGTGAGAAAAGACAAAAAGTGAATTCCTGCAAAGTGTTTTTAAGCTGCTATATTTTTTTGTCTCTTAAAATTCAATATCACTGTGATATCAATACCATTTTTGAACGCTATTATCAAAGCCGGCGCGCTGCCTCCCCACACAGATCTGTTTCTCTGCTCAAACTGTGGCTTTTCACATCTGTCTTCAGATACAGCTCTAACTTAGATAAGATCTTAGGAACACAAATGTTAAAATATTCCCCTAAATAAAGCCTTGCATGCTCTTTTCATTTGTGATAGTGACGTTTCCAGGGCTTCTCGGTTTGACCCACTGCGAATGTGACTTTTCTGATCTTCATATGTCAACAAGCCATGACAGCTCATCACCTCCCTCTGTCTAAGACTCACTGCTGCAGTCAATGCCGTGCTTTATGCTAAGAAAACATTAATTTACCGTGCAGCCACAGCCACACCGGCTTTATCAGTCCCACTCACATTTGTAGGCCTACTTTCATTTGACCCTTTCCAATCCAATTCAATTCATTGTATTGAAGTCAAGTCAATTTCACTAGTGTAGCACCAAATCACAACAACAGTCGCCTCAAGGCGATTTATATAATACAGAGAAATCCCCAACAATCAGATTAACCCCTGTGAGCAAGCACTTGGTGAGAGTGGGAACGAAAAACTCCCTCTTAACAGGAAGAGACAGAAGCAGGTGACTAGTTGTGGGTGAGGGGAGAGAGACGGGACAAAATATAAGCTGTTTGATTGTGAACTGTACAGCCTGGTTTGAAGAGAAAACACACTTACTTAAATTAGATATTTTTAAAGGCGTGGCCAGAGCCAGCAGGGAACAATTCCACTTCCTGTTATTCACATCAGTCAAAAAGTGGTTGCACTTCAGCTGGTGTTCAGCAGAGGGCAGCTCACGAGATAGTCGGAAATGAATAGAAGTTAATTTTGCTAAACGGCTAAAATAATTATTGACACCTTTATCGTTATTCGGTTGATTTATATCCCAAGGAGTCGAACGACAAACCAAAGGGGTGTAGGTTGATAGAAAGAAAAATCAACGTGTAAGGAGTATACATCTTTAGATTTAAACACAGAATCATAAAGAAAGAAAAGATAGATCATTCATGTCAAATCCAGGTATAGACGAAGGCTTTGTATCTGAAGCATCTTCATGCTAAATACTTATCACAACACCGAATGACATTCTTAGTTCTATGCAATTTTTTAAAAAATTTTTACAGTTTCAGTGTGATGCACATTTTAATTTTGTCAGGAGAAGTAGAAAACCAAGGGACAATTAACCATTATATGCTCTATAGATAACTTACTAAGAATAATATCGACTAAATCTTTGAATTTTAGTGTATTTAAATGAATGGATTTGCTGATTCTCGATAGGGTTTGGTTGTTATTCGTATTCTTTTTTTTTTTTGGAATAAATTTTTTTAAAATTGATTTAGCTTTTGTTTTGTAAGTGTTTTCCCCACACTTCTATAAAGTATGTAATCTATAATATATCTATAATAAAAATATAAAATGTATATTGATTTTAGGCACAAGTCATAAGTCTTTGACTTTGTATAAAACTGCAATAGATTTAATAATTTTAGCTTTGACATAATTTATATGTAATTACCAGTTTCTTGCTTACCGACAAACATAACCTTTATTTTAGGGGTTCGTTTTTAAAAATTCAGTAGTCATAGTGTGTCCACATTTAAGTAAAGTGGCCCTCGGGTTCTTTATGTTTTCTCATTGGAAGGTAGATTGTGCTAATGCAGGTTGATTGACCCATTAAGGATTTACACAGGACAGACTTCCTTGATGGCACCCACTTCCAAATGATAACTACAGCTGACAGTAAAATTCACAGCAGGAACCACAACAGAAACATCCATGTGTGTTCGCATTAAGTGAAACAAAACAGTCAGATAAGTCAAACTTTACTCAACTCATTCTTCTTGCTTCCTCCACTTCTGTACCATTGATTCATTAATGTTGAATTCTCTCACAGCTGCTCTATTCCCATGTTGTTGCAGTATATTAATGACTAACCTCGTATTGTGGATGGATTATCTCAGTTGTTCTCCTGACTGAAGTTTGGTCCGTTTACAGCATCCTGCCATGTGATTGCAT
>VUQG01002061.1:0-17598 GCA_015106755.1 Etia nguti
TCCTTTGAAAATTTTTTTTTTTTTTTTTTTGTTGTTTTTGTTTTTTTTTTTTTTTTTTTTTTTTTTTTTCATACCGCGCCCCCCTCCAGTTGCTGGGGAAAAGGTGTATTCCCTGAACAAGTTGGCGAGATGTTGCTGGCTGTCGTTAAGTTACAGAGAGGGTGCTGCACTACAAACCTCCTTCTGATTGCTATACAAAGGAGGCCAACTTGGAGGAATTTGTAAACTAACAACCAAGTTGTTGGAAGCCCATTTCTGCCGCTTGTATCCGCGATCTCATTCCCAAGGGGCGGAGTTATACACCTGCTGTATTGAATGTAAAAATACATTAGTTAGGCAAGATCTCCTGTCCTTGTGGTAAGCTGAAATTTGTCACACAGTTATCAAACTCACGTTTTAACACTCCATTCTGAACGTCTTGATGAATGCTCAATCACCCATGTAAGGGAATGGTAGAAAGTTGTTTTCTGTTCATCTGGACCTGGCGTTTTCAGTGGGAGAAATATTTCATTGCTCATCCAAGTGACTTCCTCAGCCTCAGCTGACATCAGGTTTCTCCTCATAAACAGTATATCAAAACTAGCACCACTTCCATCCATTCTGAATGCTGATGAAAACTTTCCCACTGAGAAATCTTTTCCCATAATTAGATTTATAAAAGTTGTAAAGCTGTTTAGGCTAACATCAGCTTAAAATTTGCTCTTGATTTTTGCAAACTTTTGCCTCGTGTGATTTTAATGGCAATAGATTCAAATGAAAAAAAAAAAAAGAATTCACTTGAATCTAGCAACAAACAAGAGTCATAGATGTGACCCTCCAGTGCAACACCTAACATACAGGGCTAAACCAAATGTTGTTCAAAACGAGCCCACAATATAATCACATGGATGACACACTCCTATTCTTTAACTTCGTTGGATCATTTGCTTTCATCCGCTTCTGTCACACCAACAATCTGCATGTCCTCCTTCAAACACGAACCTCCTCTGTGGTCTTTCTTTTCTCCTCCAAGATAGTAAATTCATCTTCAACATCATTTGTCCAGTCTATCCACTGTCTCTCCTCTTCACATGTCCAAACCATCTCAGCCTTGTCACCAAACCTTATAACCTGATGTCCATCCTGGTCACTCCCAGTGAAAAGCTTCACATCTTCAACTTTGACACCTCCAGCTCTGCGTCCTGTGTTTTTGTCAGTGCCACCATCTCCAAACCATACATCAGAGCAGCTCTCACTGCCTATTAAATAACTATTAAATGGTAATCTAAGTCACCTGTAAAGATTTTAAATAGCTAACCTAACAGATTCTGCATACATGTAGACCTACATTTCAGACCCTAACTATTACTCACTTTTAGACCAATAGGGATCACATTTTCTATTGTGTGCATTCCTGTAAATTTATGGCCGGTTTGATGATAAAATTTTGTAACAGTATTTGGGTTGAAATAAAAATGAATGCTAAATGAAAGCTACATTGTAGCTGCAACAGTGAAATCTGATTTAAGCACGTTCCGCCCAGTAAGAGCTTCCCTCAGCTGAACATGGTCAAGGAAAAAGAAATCATTCTTTCTTTTTTTTCTTTTTTTTAGGGAGAGTACTATACATAGCAGCATGGACACACAACCACACACCTCCGAGGTGACTGCTGACATGCCCAAAAATAAACTGGTTTAGTCAAAATAAATCAAATCAGAAGTCAAGTGACTACTGGGAGCCATCTAGCATTAAAGGGAGGGACTAATGCAAGAATAAGCACATGAGTCGCACCTCCTGTTAGGTGTGTCAGTGAGGGGTGAACTTGGTTTTCGGGAGGGTAGGGGCAACATAAGAAGGTCATCAGTGACACCGACTTTAATGAGGGCCCACACAGAAGACCGGTGCCCTTGCTGGTCCCCCCGGTGTGTTAAGACAGGCCTGACACTGTAGTGTGCCACTGGCATGGCAGGTAGCAGTGCAGCTCATCCATATCTCTGTGCTGAGAGGAGCCCCCCCACACACCTCTCAGGAACAATTACTGCTCTTCCAGCTCCTCATCACAGATGGCGAGGGCTTTCAGAGCAACCCCCGCCCCTCGCCGTCTTTCCTCCGCGTCTCATTGTATCTTTGGTTGACTGTGTCTGTCTCTCTCCACCTCTCTGTCTTTTTTTATTTATGCTTAGACTATTTCTGTCTGCTTCCTCCTCCCTCTGCTTCTATCCCCCTCCTCCTCCGCCTTTCCCCCTTTGCCTCTCCCAGCTCCAAACTCAACAGTTCAATTTAAATCCATTACACCCAAGCCCCTGACAGAGTGTGGCATCCATGGTAACCGTTACTAGACAACATTCTCGCTGTGACTCTGCAGCAAGGCCACCGCTGGCAGGGAGATGCACTGAAGGCATTTGGGGCGTTTTGACGTAAATGCCTGTGTCATTTGCTAAGTGACAGGTCCTGTCCTTCAACCGCAACCCCAATGTGGAAGGGGAAAAGATCACAACATAAATCATATCGTGCTGACGGAATGAAACATATTTGTTTAAAAGCATGACAATTCAAAGCAGAAGGATAAATCTAATTTGATAGCAATATGGTGTCCTTCTATTGTCATTCCCTGTGCATGGCTGCCCCTGTAGCCCTCCTATCTGGTGAGCATGATGCTGAGTAAACATGGGTAGGAATTTAGCAGCAGTGATGGCTGAGGTAAACCTGCTCCAAGCCTCCGTCCTTGAAGAAAGAGTAAAGACACGTTAAATCACCAACACAGCATCTCACGTCCTACACTAACTACTGTACAAAACCACAGTAATCACAGCAGAGAAACTCAGCTCTGACCTTTCCACTTGGAAGGCGGTGCTGTAAGTATACACTGCACTTCCACTATTGTCTTGATTTATGCAAAGTTGGGCAAACAATGTACATAAAGATAAAGATTCACAGTGAAAATATGCAAGGTTATAATCACAATCAGAGATAATTAAAGGGACTGCTCATGCAGTGCTTCCCACAATAACACTGCATCAATGAATTACCATTTAATTGCATGTTGATACAATCAATGCTGCTGTGACAGTTAGCTTGGCGCTAGCAGAAGGGGAAAATTATCATGCATTTCTTCACTATAATGGAAGGAAACTGTAAAAGAAGACATCTGCCTTATAAAATAAGTGGCAACTGTTCTTGGAAAATGATTGCTGCCATCATGCCATTAAAGCTACACACATAATGGCGGTTATAAGCTGTCTGAAAAACTTTTCGTGCAAATTATGACACTGTTTTTAAATCTTTATTCTCTGCAATAGTCATTCCGTCATTCTCTAATACCTCTTCTGCTGTTACTGGTGGATTTAGCTATTACTTTGCTGGATTTAGAATAAACATGCCTCATATCCAAACACCACAGAAAACCGAGTGGTTAAACTGACTGTGGTGGGACTGTGGTGGGACTCTGGTGCGGTGGTTATCAGTGTCACCGCAGAGCATAAAGGTTCTGGGCTGGTACCTGCGAGTCTGCTGGGGCCTCTGAATCTGCATGTTTTCCTAAGGTGCTCTGGTCCAAAGACAAAGAACACAAAGGTTTGACAAAAGCGGTGTACGCTAAAGGTTTAGCTTGCTATAGTGCCCTTTTTAAAAAACACATTTTAATAGGTGGCCTTTTCACCACTTTTCCAGCAACGGTGAGCTACGAGGTGGTCTTTGTCCTCCAGCAGCTTCCTTCTTATTCTTCTCACCTGTTCGTTTTTTAACCTGAGAGACAACTTCAATATCAAACCTTTTTGTGTCTCAAAACTCCAACATTTACCAGCTCAGTTTAAGTTGTTTTGGATTCTTCGGTTGCAGAAATTCTTGCTTTTTTTTCTTTATTTTTGGCTTTAGCCGCCAGTTTCTCTCTTAACAACTTCACAGCTCTCTTTATGGCACTATGCAAATTGTAGATAGCAATCAAAGACCTGTCAGTTTAGAATGGAGGTAAGAACAAACCAAGCTGGTGCACATGTTTATACATTTTATGGTAACGGTGATTTTGTGGGCATTTTATGCACACATTAGGAAACGAGGCGCCTTGTGAAGCATCAGAAGAGCCATAGGTGATTTGTTTTCAGCAATGTGACCAACTCGAGTGAAATGCTTATTATTAACTCTTCATTACAAAACTTGAGTTTGCTTGGCTGCACTATAAACAGATGAACCAACTAAATATCTGTTTATGTCTGCCAAAGCAGATGTGTTTTTTTACAAATCTGACAAAAACAGAAATTTTATGGATTAAAAATTTGATAACTCCAGTTTTCAGCTTTTAATTGTCAATTTTCTGTGTCGAAGGTATCCCTGTTATATAGACAGTACATTAACTCTACATAACCTTCATTATCATGTCACACCCTTCCTCTGACAATCCTCTCAGTGACCCCAGAAAGAAGTGGAGCTTTAATGAAGTCAGGGTCTGCCAATGCATGAATAGCACTGGACTCCCATTTGAATTAAATCTATTCATCCATGCCAGTGTGATTTCTCTGTAGTACTGAGGAAACCGAAGGCCCTCTGAGTCGTGACATTTGTGCCATGGCTGGTGGAGCAGGCTGGGAGGTGAACACCCATCTGCCTATATCCCTGACCACAAATTCCAAACCCAATGCAATACACAGGCTTTGCCTGGAATATGAAAGATAAGGGGAAAGGAAATCACAGTGTAATAGGTTTGTGACCAGGTGTTTTAGCAGACATGTATACATGTGTCTATTAGAAAGAAAAGCAGGAACACACATTTCTTACATTTTGCAATAAAAAGCAAAGCAAAGACTGGTATTCATGCACATACACTAACAAAGGAGCATCCTGATTCAGTTCCTGCAGTGCACCTGTGACACACAGTCCCTGGGGCGTATTTTATGATTACATAATAATCTTTACTTAAATCCATTTCTTGCATGGGAATTAGTATCAGTGTCACACCATTCTAATTTCAGAAGTCTCTTGACATATTGAGGTAATCCCTCCCTGATTTCAATATTAATTTGTCATGTGTATTCAAAGAGAGCCTTGCACACTTTGAAAATGAGCTGAGAACAAACCAAGAGACTTTGCCGACAACAGAGAAGGGATTTAAATGATTTTAGACAGGGGGGGGGGTCAAACTTCTAAACACCCACCAGGACTGATGCAAGTTCATAAGGCAGGTGTACAATGTGCAAAGCAGATTCCCATCAATTAAGACAAGAGAAAATAGCACATCAGAGATATAAGAGATGTTCTCGAGGCTGATCTCATTGCTCAAATGTCAAGGTACTGATTATGAGAAAGAACTGCAGCACAATGCTGAAAGCACAGTTTTATACACTGTAGTGCATGCGCTGTTATTATTATTAATAAAGTGGACCTATTCTACTTTTTTTCCCCTATTTTCTGTCATAACTATGAGCTAAAAAGTATGAGCAAAAAATTATTATAAAACTAGCTTAAAGGGAGGGGTTAAACTCAGTAGCTGCACCAAGTCCCACTGTCAAATAAATAAGGATTAGTATTGAATATGCACAATTACTCTAGCAAAGAATAAAAATATGGAGCTGGGAATGAGCTTGATATGCACCTTTTACACTCTTATTTAACATCATTCACACCACAAATCACCAGACTACGCAAATCATCAAGTCCAAATTGCAGCTCATTATCATTTTGTTGAAGAACTGCTGTGTTAAGTCGTATAGTAAATCTGAAATCTGACAGTTTAAGCCAAGATAATGATCAATAGTCAAAGCCTACTGCTGTGCTCCCATACTATTTAATTAATTACTGTGCAATGTTTCAGTGAAGTTTGTCTTTATTTTTAATTCAGGGCACAAAAGAGTTATTTAGTAGCTCCATTTCAACAAAACTGATCAAATCTATCTCACTTTGTTTTTGTGCATTGTTTATTGTATCAGTGGTCTCTGTGGTAATGCCATTTCTGCAAAGCTGTCAAATGCATTGTAACTTAAAGTGAAATACTGTCTGTTTTGTTAAAACATATTCGATTAACAGTCTTATTTGATAAATATACAGTCACTTTCACTGGCTGATTAGCTTAGCACAGATGAAAAAAGCAACTCTGCTACAGGAGGGCCTGCTCCCAGTCTAAAAAAAAGAATCTAAAGACTTCCTAAAAAAGAACTAATTCTTTTTCATGCACTATAGCTATCACACAGATTAGGTATAAAGTGTTATTTTTGTAAGTTGTTTCCTTAGTCTTTGTGTAAACCCACCCCTCATTTCTTTATATTTTTCCAGTAAAACTGGAAATAGGTGCAGCTATTTATCAAAACGTGTGCAAAAATACATGGGCATGAGGGGAAAAAAGAGTTTGTAGAATCTAACAAACTTGAAGGCGAATGTTTGGTATGACCACCCTTATTCTTCAACTCCGCCTGGGAAAGATTTCTCTCATTTCTTTAAGTAGCCTTCAGGAATAGCTCTCCGAGCTTCTTGAAGGACATTCGAAGCTCTTCTTTAGATGTTGGCTCCCTTTTGTTTTGTTTCTTCTTCTAAAGTAGTTTTCAGACAGTACTTCATGGCGAATCAAAATTTGATGGTACATGTCTGCGTACATTTGCCAAGACCACAACGTTTACAGCTGGCTGTAGAGTCTAACCTCAGCCTTTTCTCCCTGTTTTTCATTAAGTATGGCTTCTGGACAGTCACCCTTCCACTGAGACCATTTCTAATGAGGCTCCAGTGAACAGGAGATGGATCAACTGAAGGTCCAGATACATCTCTCAGGTCTCGTGCCATGTACATTTGTTCCTATTTCTTCAGGACATGACGTTCACATATTGTTTATCTGCTGCAGATTTTTAGGCCTTCAACTTCTTTTTTTCTCCTTTGTCCAGTTTACTCAAGTTTTTTTCAAGATATGCCTTATGTATTTTCAAACTTTATGTACAGGAACTAAGCTTATCTTTTAAATTAAACTCTCAGTAAGAAAGCAAACAGAAAGTGTTGAGGATCATGTGGTGAGGCAAAACTCACCTTAAATACTTCAATTCAATTTGAAGCCTGAACTTTGCTTGATGTTACAGATCTTACTGTAATCTTCAGTGCTCATCCACCTCCGGCATCACTCCACCAACTTTTCTTTTTTTCCAAACTGAGCTGCATTAAGAAAACAGACTGAGGTCTTAGGGTCACATCCCTGAATTGTTTGCCAACAGGTGGTGAGGTTGCTGCTCCTGCAGGGAGTGACAGCTGTTCCCCATCACTCACTCACCAAGGTCTTGCTGTTTCTGCCATCATACGTGGAAACAAGGGCAGAGCTTGATGAGCCTCTGGAAAACTGATGGCAAACGCACCGGGAGACAGCTAAAATGGCAGGTATTAGCAGATTAGTGGCTCTTGTGTGTCATTAGCTAAGGTAATAATGGAAGGCTTTGTGGGAGGTTATGTTGTGTAATGATGCATATGATAGCATAAGCCCTTATTAAACTACCTTTCAGGCCTATACTGACCCACATAAAATGTGTCATTTGATCAGTAAATGGCATCTAATCCATGGATTTTCTGATTACCACTTCCTGTGCGTATTTGTACTTGTACTCTGCATGTCTGTTAAAACTGTAGGAATATTTAATCCACCATTCTCAGAGGATACCATGAAGGGAATGTGTCCTTACATGCTCGTGGTGCTGTGGGAGGTTCCACTGCACAATCACATAAATGGTTGTGCAGTGTAATCCAGCTCACGCACCTATGCAAACCTAACCATGCTGCAGTATAAGTCTCCTGTTTTTTTTTTTTTATCTTAAAGAGCTTAACACAAAAACACACAAAAGAGAAAGGAAGGTATTTTATGGAAATGCCACGCCACAGGCCACCTGTCATCCAGACAAATTGAACTGAGGTAAAAAATAAATAACTTACACTGAACAACATAATCCAGAGTCTGTTATGCTGTGCTACTTTACTTCCTCAACACTTGAAAATAATAAAACACATATTAATTCATAATAAGTTCATAATAAGTTGTCATACAGTGTATAGTTGTGGTGCATGTACAGTATACATCTTTTTCCTTGGATTTCCTGGATTACTGTGAGATTGCCAAAAAACATGAACAGCTTCATTCTGACATACTGGCACATTCATTGGGAGATCCCCAGTGCCATCTGTAATGGCTGGTGGGGCTGGTGATAAGGAAAGTGAGTCTTTATCTCAGCCCAATTAGGCAGCTAATTGATTCAATACCAGTCATTTAGACCTCCTCCAGGCTCAGGATTGAGCACTTCAAGCCTTTGAAAAGACATGAGGTCCCCGCAGGGGAGCAAACAGGGAAAGATTGTCTTTGACCCTACAAAGGCTGTAGATTATAATCTAGATTGAAATCATATAAATAGTTAGAAATGGGTAAATCTAACAAGAGATTCAACCCTCAATAATAACTGTAACTTTAATCTCTGACTAGTTTCATTGATCAGAAGACAAAAGTTTCTCATTTTAACTTCACAGTGATCAATTAGCATTTTTTTTAGGATATTAGAGTATTTTTATGGGTGTTTATTGGAATGGCTGACTAATATAATGGTAGTAGTAAAATAAAACATGATATGCTTCAAAATGTGTCTATTTTTGTGTGGGATATTGGTTCCCAGCCAAGTGTAAAGTGGCTGGAATGAGAGTTAGTGCCTCCAAGTCTGAGTCCATCGTTCTCAGATGTAAAACGATGGAGTGCCCCACTCCGGGTCAGGGAAAAATTGCTCCCCTAAATGGAGGAGTTTGAGTATCTGCAGTGATGCGGACGCTGTACTGGTCTGTTGTGGTAAAGAGCGAGCAGAGGTTGAAAGCACAGCTGTCAATTTACTGGTGAATCTACATTCCTACCTTTAACTATTACCATGATCTGTGGGCAGAGATCATGATTACAAGCAGCAGAAACACGCTTCTTCTGCAGGGTGGCTCAGCTCTGCGAGACAGGATGAGGGAGTTTGGTCATTCATCCTATCTCCTCCACATTGAACGAACCAGTTGGGTTGGTTCAATGTGGAGGAGATAGGAGATAGGATGGTTCAGGTATCTGATCAGAATGCCTCTTGGGCACCTCCTAAGTGAAGGGGAGGAGGCCCTAGGGGAGAATAACTCTCTCAGGTGGCTTGGGAATTTCTTGGTGTCCCCCTTGGATGAGCTGGAAAAAGTGGCCAGGGAGAGGGACGTCTGGGCTTCTTTGGCCTTGTGACTCAAACATGGATAAATGGAGTGGAGACCAGAAAAAACATGAATGCATAGATTTTGAAAAATGCAAGACATTTCATGTTGTGAAATCGCATACACAGCAATTTTGTCCATATTGTCCACCTCTGTAACAAGTACAACCTATGATACATGCTTATTGCAAATTCAACAATTACTATAAAACTATTTAGAAAAGAGCACTGCAGATTAACACTTTCTCAAATCTAAATATTTAAACATCTTTTTATCCATTCTATGTTCTATAACACCGGGATTTTCCATGTAATCTATCTACAGTTTTCCATAATTCCATTGGTGTACGATCAGATTAGGTGCAGATCAGGATCAAACTGCGAAGTGGGACACTGCCCTTGATTGAGAATATGCTCTCTTAGTGTCCTTCTGAAAAAAGGATGAGAATACTAAGCCTATACTTGCAACATAAGAACAGTGCTATTTACAGAGATGGAGGTGGCCTTTCATTTCCCATGGTGCTAATCCAGCACTGCCTCTGGCTTTCCATTTCACTTTTCTGAGGAGGCAAATAACTCTTTTTCTTGACACACTGAAAGCAGGCGATTCATTTGAGGTCAAATACAGGTTGGCTGCTAACAAAGGGATGATAAGCTTGACTTTTAATGCAAGACAAAGAGCAGGTACATGAAATTCACTGAGTCATAGAGATTTATGCAGCCCGTGACCCCAGCAAAGGGAACGTAATGAGCTTCAAGTTCATGAGTGGAATGCTCTTGGTTCTATCACGTAGGAAAAAGCAGATATTATTCATAGGATGATGACATGGAGGAGACTGTGTGGAGCATTGCATGGTCTCTAGTGGTTAGTCTAGTGGTTATGGAAGTAAAGCAAACCTCAAAGAGGTGCCCTTTTAAAAAATTTAGTCTAGGTATAATATTACAGTATTGTGGTCACATGTTAAGGCCTCATCTACAGATACACTTAGTCTTGCTTCTTTAATGAAGACAACTTTTTCCCTTTACACACAAGGCTCGTGAGGAAAACATTTTAGATGCAGCCCTGATACAGGTATCTTCAGAAACCCAGAGTACAGGATTACATAAATTACAGGAAGACGTCGACAGCTGGAAGGCTGGTCTCAACTTAATTAATCTGAAATGGTTCCCAAAGTTTTTGAATTAGTTTCAAATCAAATCGTATCTAGCTGTAACTCACCTCTTAAGTTAGATGTTGTTAGCTATTTCTGAGTGCAAACTCAAACAAAGACTGTGGCATCACTGAGAGTTAAAAATGTTGAGTGTGGCTGTTCTCCCGCATGTTAGTTTAACTACATGGCATCCATGAAAAAGAGGATTTACGCAGTTTAACAGAGTAAGAACTTAGCAGGAGGTTAGCTTGTCAGATGTTCTTCCAAAAAATTGATTGACAATATACAATTACCTCTACAACTTTTGGATATTCACCATTAACTACCGACTCACAGCTAAAACTGCTACCAAATCCTTCAGTCATGGCCAAGGCTAATGTTACTTTTTTCTTCTTTTTACACACACTATTCCTACTGCTAGTTAGTCTCCCAAAGGCTAACTGTGTTTGCAAGACATTAATGTGGAAAAACACACAGCAGATGTTTCAGATTTGGTTGAGCATCATATTTAATTTTTGGCTCAGTCTGATTGAATGTCAGTCTAATTTTGTGCAACACATAAGTGTTTCAGACCACATCAAACACCTCATATATACGTATTTGTATTCAACATAATAATGTTCTACAGCACAAATGTCTTTATATTCCCAGAGAGCGCTTGCAGCAACATTTTAAATTGTCTATTTGAACTTCACGTGTCCTAGCGTTGGTGATCTGGCCTAAGCGTCCCGCCACAATATGACTCACCCCTCATTCGGTGGCAATGAATGTGTGTGCGTGTGTCTGTGTGAGATGGAGAGAGAAATCTGGAAGAAGGACCCGGCCAAGCTCAAAGAACAGCATGTGAAGTGCCCTTAGATGCCACAAGAGCTCACTCTGAGCGAGGAGCCTGACGGGTGGCACATTTCCCAACGATGGGCATGATTTGAATGAAAAGTGGCAGGGTTGGAGATGGATTACCACAGGGAGGAGAAGGGAATTAATCCTATAGCCATGCACGCACAAATGCATTAACACATGCAACAGATGCAGAATATAATAATATACTTTCATCACAAACACACTAAAGCCAGGAATACTTTCTTCCCAATTCAGTTTTAACAAATGCAAGAAACACACTCAAGTGTTTGCTCCTACATAACACGCCACAGTACATGAATGATGACACTGCCAGCCAGTGCTTTGTAGCACACTTTTTGCAGTGTCATTTGAAGGTCCCACACTTTCAAGTCTACCCGGGACGCTCCACCCCTCCTCCATCCCCTTTGCTCATATACTGATGTTTTTCCTGAAAAATTAAAGTAGCTTATTCTTTCCTCTGTCCTTCCTTTCTTCCTGAATATATCAATTATTATCATGTCCCGACTCCAACTGGCCAAGTTTATGACGTCTTTAAGTGTCAGGAAACAGGCTCTTTGGGTATGATTATTAATTTGCTTCAACTTACTGTATTTAAAAGCTAGATTAATTAGTTTGGCCAATTTTATTTGCAACTAGCACTCAAAAGACTTATTAATTTGTTTTTTAAAGCAAACATGCCTATAATGTTAAGATGTGACCTTTTTGTTGTAAATATATATCTTTGTATTTTTGGACTGTCAGAATGAACAAACTTGACATTTTCAGAGAGGTTTTTGAAACATGTTATGAGTCTGATTGCATAGAAGTCTATGAGAAATTAACTCTACAGCTAATTTGATGTAATGCAACAGTAAAACTTTCCCAACTGGTCTCAGTTGGTAGTTTCTAGCCGAATTTTAGTACAGCAGGATATTCATTTTGCAGATTAAGCTCCCATTTTGTGTAAAATGGACTATTAATAAGGGTACGAGTTAGTGCACAGGTACCCTGAGATTGACAAGTCACTAATACAGGTAAGCAGTATCCATTACTTTTTTCCCTAAATCTGTGAAACAGTGGTTACTGGATAATCAAACCAGAGGCGAAAGATGAAAATTAGCCTTTGATGTCTCAGCAGTGTAAAAATCACATGAAAAAGAAAGTTTTCACACTCTATGCCGTCCTGTGAAAACTAAGTGCACCCTTGCTGCTTAAACGGGAATCAAGAGGGTAAGTAGCCAAGTGCTTCTTGATTAATTGATTATCAGCGAGTTTCACCGCCTCTGTAAAAGCAGAGGTGCTAGAATCTTCTCAGGAATGGGTGTGCCAGGAAATTCACCCTAAAGTCAGACTGTGCAAAAAACCCCAAGACTTACATCCCACATTCTACAGGCCTCAAGTTTATGACAATGCAATTACAAAAAAGTATGAACAGGTATGGCTTGTTTGGAAGTATTGCCAAGAAAAAGCCTCTTCTCTCTAAAATCATCTGGCTGCAGGATTTTGGTTTGCATAGTTGCATCTTAACAAACACAAAGACCTCTGGAAAAGATGGGACCAAGGTGAAAATGCCACATTTAATAAAAACCAAACACAGAATATCAGCATGAACACCTAATACCAACAGTCAGCACGGTGGTGAAGGTGCTGATCATTTGGCTTGTTTTGCAGCCACAGGACCTGGGCACTCAGTTGTTGAGTCGACCACAAATTCTCCTGTATACCAAAATATTCTGGAGTCAAATGTGATGCCATCGCTCCAACACCTAGAGTTTGGATCAAACTGGGTCATGCAACTGGACAATGATCCCAAGCACAACAGCAAATTTACAACAGAGTGGGTGAAAAATAAAAGAATCTAGGTATGGAATGGCACAGTCACAAATCCAGACCCCCAAAGACTGGAATGCTGTAGTGATGATGTGAGATACTGATAAGTCTAGTGACTGTAAAGCTAATTACAAGTTAATGCTGCTAAAGATGGTTGTGTAAGTTCTTGAATCATTAGTTGTAGTCAGTTTTTCTGCATAAAATATACCTTTGTATTCTTACTACCTTGCTGCTAAAGCTTTCATTCCTGTAAAGAAAACTGGAAAAACATCTGATTATAAGCAGCACTCCACGACTGAAACCGCGCCAGGTTCAATAGTGATATTTCCAAGCATGACTTACTGCTTTCTATCAGATGTATTTTACTGCTTTGGCCTGGATTGCTGCTAATTTCATTAACGTCAATAATCCAAAGATTTGTAACTTTATATCATTGTAAATAAGATTCCATCATTTTTTAATGTTACAAGGGACATTCAAGGGAGTTTCACTTGAGTTTAATGCTGCACATTTATCTGGTTTACACACATAAAAAATGGCAGAATTAAACATTAATACTACTTAAATCAAATGTTACATAAGCCAAATAAAGGCAAACATTTGTGCCAAATCAAGTACAACAGCATAGCTCTGTTATATATTATAATATATGTGTTTTAGGTGAACGTCCATTCTTTATTATTCTACAGAAGCCCTCACCTAATGTCTCCACAAATGTCTGACATGAATATCGACATGCCTGAAATAAAACTCAGTGGACTGGGAAGTGACACGTCCTGATACTGCAGCTTGTGTTGTAGCAGCGTAAGTGGACTGGCTGGACTGGCCACCTCACCAAAGGTGCTAATGGTATTGACCACTTCATTGTGAGTTAGGGAAGGGCATTGCTGGAGCTGGGAGTAAACAACTCCAGACTGACAGGTCAGGGTGACTGTTGGCTTGATTGCTTTCATTACTCAAACACTGTCCAAAGTCTGACCCAGCATCAGTGCCCCGGCGCTTGAAAAAATTCGGGAGCTGCAATGAGTGATGTCACTGTGAAGATCAAAAATCTGACAGTTGTTTTTTTGTGCTCCTAGTTTGATCATCATAGGAAGGAAATAATAAAGAACTAAGAGCTAAGTTTGTTGTTGTTTGATGCAAAGGCTGCGAGGAAAATGGAGCAAGGCTGTTGCATACGAAAAAAAGGGCAACAAAACAAAGACTCTCATAGAATATTCATCAATTCTGCTCCTACACTACAGCTTTAATAAGGAGAAAAACAAACCCAATCAGCCCCACATCAGCGGTTATGAACAATAATATAATCGCTACATTATATATGAAAACTGAGAAATTATCATATCATTCACATCACTGTGATCCAGCAGCACCTACTATGGCAGCAGGAGAACGGTGTATATGTAACCTCTAAAACACTGGTGTGTGCTTTCTCTAATATCAAATCAAACAGATTTCATCAGCAAAGGCACATTCATAAAAGATAATCGTGCACGGGAAATAAATAGAGAAAAGCTTTTTCATTACCTCCTCATCACATATAGATCAAACATTTATTACCCTTGATCAAACATTCATTACCCCGTGCATTTAAAAAAGTAAGTAGACAGAGCTCACATTACTCACTGTCAACACGGTCTGCACTTTCATTGTGTTTTTATCTTTCTAGTATCAGAATTAGTAACACTTTAATCAGTCTGGCAATAAGTATACACAAGTATGTTTAATAGAAAGAAAGTGAAAGAAAAACATGCATTGAATATTTTATCATCTGCATACAGAAACCGCTCAAAAGGTTTCACTTTCTTCCCCTTCAGCCTATGGCCCAACAAAGCAGCTGTTCTGATTTCTTTAGACCGAACCTGGCCATTGGCATGTGTCTTCCTCAGCTCCAGCCGTCATTACCCATCTTCATCTATCCCTCCATCTGAGCACATAGCTCGCTCTTCCTCCACTTCCTCTACACCTATTCTGTCTGTAACAATCCTCACTCTTGTTCACTGCAGTGAACCCAGTAGTCTTGCAGTAGACCTCGACCGTTGGAAGCAATAAAAAACAAACGCACAAGTGATTTAAATTTTTTTTGTAGCATTAAAGCACCAGGAGGCACCTACTGCAAGGCCTAATCAGCAAATAACCACTGTGTGGTGCATATTTACAGCAATCTATCAAAATATATTTATTTCACCTGTCGATACAAATGCTTCCAAAGTGCTTTACCTTTTTTTAACCACCTATCTCTATAAAGGTTTTGGCTTTCTGTTTAATTTTACTCATGTTGGAAGAAGTATTAGACATTACTATAAATACTTTTCTGTTGTTTTATATAATACATGCTAATTTCTGTGACTATTATAAAATCTTGCTCAGATTTTTTGTTGAGAGAAGATTCAAAAACTAAGAGTGGCAGTAAAAGGAGACGTTATACAGTAAATTCAGATGTTTCACCAAAATTTTGCACTAACTGTTTGGGAATTACACATTATTTTATACACAGTCTCTGTTTTCAAAGTCTTAAAATGAACTTGACAAGCTAACATAATGTTACATATAAAGACTGTTTTTAATAATTGCATGAAAATCTTTTGCATTCAGTGACTGTCTGACATCTGCGATGCTCTGCCAGGCTTTTACTGCAGCCACTTTCAGCTCCTGTTTGTTTGTGGGTCTCTGTGCCTTCATTTTGTCTTCAGTAAAGCATGAGCTTTTGCCATTGAAGAGTATTTCAGTTCTTTAACTTGAGAAACTCTTGGGTTACTATTACAGTATACATTGGGTCATTATCCATTTGTACTGTGAAGCCCAATTAGTTTTGCAGCATTTAGCTGAATCTGAGCAGAGATTATATCCCTGTACACTTCAAAATTCATCCTACTGCTTCTATCAGTAGTCACATCATCGATGAACATTAGTGGCAGCCATACATGACAATGTCATAACACTGCCTCCACCATGTTTGAATAATCTTCACCTCATGAGCTGTTCCTTCCCGTTCTCTATGCTTTGGTCTTCCCATCATTTTGATACTGGTTACTCTTGGTTTCATCTGGACAAAGATTTTTTTTCCATAACTGTGCAGACTCTTTTAGATGCTTTCTGGCAAGGTTTAATCTGGCCTTCTTGTTCTTAAGTGTAACCAGTGGTTTGGATCTTGTAAACAGACACCTTGTGTTTACAAGGCCAAAGTTCATCTACCAATTGGAAAGTCAGTGGTTTGCTCCCTTCCTGCATGTGAGTTTGTGAATGTTACATTAAAAGTGCTTATGCACAGAGAAACGCACATAGGCGATTGAAGATTGTAGTAAGATGTGCTTTGATTACTCAAATAGAGCAGAAAAAGCCATATAAGTATAGTTTATTTTTACTATTACATTCACAAAGGCATCTCTTGATTGTCGGCAAAGATATGCTCAAGTTCTTGACTTGGCCAGATGCTGTGAAGTTTTATTAACCAAGACAAAAATCACTTCAGTTTTCTTTTGCAGTTTTTCAGGTGTTGCTTAACTGCCCAGTTCAGTCCTTCTTTTTAAAAATTTACCCATTTGTTGATTTGGCCACTAGTTTTTGTTTTTACTATCTCTTCGAAAGCTTAAATAAGCTTTCGAAGAGATAGTAAAATAAGCTCAAAGGCATTGTTACAAATTTAAAACAAGATGCTTGACAGACAGCTTGCATGTGTTAGTGTGGGAAAAAACCTGCAACAACACAGAAAGGGAATTTAAAAACAAGAAGCATCACAGAGCAGCGGCAGAGTGACGCAGCCGTCACTCATAGAGACCTGCGTAGTAGCTGCTCTTCATCATGACTCTGAGAACATGGGAAGCCGGCACACAGAAAGTGCTGCCAGACCCAATAATGTAAACATAATGAGCTGTAGTGTTTGGAAGGAACAGCCAAGTGTTAGTTTCTGCACCCTCCATACCAGCTTGTGAGCTTCTCCCGTTGCCTGGCCTTGAGCATGGTTAGATAACACTGCATTAGATAACGGTGCGCAAAACTTAAGAAAATGCCTGTTGGCTTCTTTCAGCACACATTATCAACAACAAGCAGGGCAACAAGGCAACAAACAAAACTTATGATGAAAACTTGCTCTGATTTGGATTCTTCTGTCCTACTTTTATTATTGTATTCACCTTGTTGGGAAAAAAAAAGATATGATTGTTTTTTTGTTTTTGTTTTTGTTTTTGTTTTTATATGCTTGTTACACGGGAGAAGAAATATAAGAAGCTAAGAGATGCTGTCCTCAATATAAGATGCTACTATAAAAAACAATGTTTTAGGTTCATATAGTTTCATGTAAACTATGAAATTCAAAGAGTGCTGTGAGTTGTTCTGTCTCACAGCAAAACAAAAATCCGTAATGTAATTTCACCAACAACAGCATGCTTGCATTTTTCACTCAAGCAAGAATATGGTTAAAAATAGCTACTAGACTCTGCATTTAGTAAAACGTGTCTTTGCATAATAATGGCCACTTGCTCCTTTGAGAAGGTAAATGAAAGCAGCTCCTAGACTCCCTGTTCTCTTTTTATGCAGATGATGATGCTGTCTGGGGAGACTGTCATTACAATAGCGATGGTTTGATTTTGCAGCTGTTTTTTTTTTTTTTGGGGGGGGGGGGGGGGTGATTGGGA
>VUQG01002062.1:0-17663 GCA_015106755.1 Etia nguti
GAGATGTTACTCTTTAGTTGATTTTGTCTTGTTTTAAGTGTGATGAGTTTATTTTGACTAGAAATAAGACAAATATACTTGCTAAGATTCTGAGTTTTTGCAGTGAAAGAAGCTGAGAAAATGTTACGGAAACTGTCATTTAAAATTTTTGAGATCTGACAAGTTATTAGTGAGTGTGTGCTAGATAAGAATGACTAACACATACTCAGTGGCTTTAAACAGACATACACTTAACACATACACACACACCAATTTGTCATTTGGTTTTTTAAAGACTTCACTCATCACAAATGTGTATGTGACAAACCACTTCCCATACTGCTTCTCACGTCACGCATACTGAAAATAGAATTTGCACCAGTCATTCATAAAGACATATGCTGCATGTCTGCACTATAAAGTCATCCCCATGATATCTACGGCAAAAATAAAGTACTACTTAATAATTCACAACTGTTTGCTGCTTTTCAGCCAAAGAGAAACTGCAATTTAAATTACCCATAGCAGCTAATCAAGCTGGCCAAAAATAACAGTTTAATTGGTTGACTGAACATTGCCACGGCTATATTTAGGGTTTATTTTAAGCCCTGCAGGGCATAGGACAGGGCCTTCTAGGACACCCACTGGGGCAAAAATGCATGCCAGCCATGGCTGCGCACCCTCAGAAGTCCACCCGACTTGCACAGGGCAATCCCCCACTCAGGCGGCCCAGTAACACTGGCATCAGCTGCTGCCACAAATTGCATTAGAGGACAGTGGGATGACAGCCAGGCCTTTACCATCCAACCAGCTGCAATTCAGAAAAGGCAACGAGACAGCAGTGAGTAACATTAGAAAGAGCAGACTGACTAATTGACTATAATTGTATTTTAACCCATTTGGAAAATATGGCTGATTCCAAATCCAATGTCATGCTCTAGTCCTTACTCTTTGTAAATTAGGACCACCGGAGATGTTTATGGTACTATCAACAAATGAAAGATGATTCAAAGGTTCCTAGGAGTTAGTAGTAGGTACAATTGGATCTCTTGGTCAGCTGATGCCTCTCTGTGTTGGGCCTGTATGTTCTACCTGTGCCTGCATGGGTTTGTTTTTTTTTTCACACAGCACAAAGGTATGCTTTTCAGGTTAATTGGTGATTCAATTGTATATGGGGATGGGAAAATTTATGGTTCTGCCTCATTTTGTTACCCCTAGTACAACCTGTCCAGGATAAGTTGCAAAGAAAGTGGGTTTGTCTTCAATCGGATTCAAGCTGGCAAAAAAAAAGAAAGACGAACCATTTCTATCTGCAGGTTTCAGGACGTCATATTCTGGATGAGCTCCAAAAGCGTGCTATTCATTTACAGAGATGCAAACCAATCCAGCAAAAATAGACCCAGCATGTAAAGACAGAGGAGCCACGGCTTATGGAACCAGGACACACATGCACTAGCTTAAAATGGCAACTGAATGAGTGGCGAAGGGGTTTCCTGGGGGTAAAAAAAAGCACACGAATCCAGCTAAGCCTCTGGGATGCTGTATATAGGTTGAGTTCTAAAGTGTGGATTTTCAATGCGTAGTTTTCAAGGAAATTTGTGACTACTTTTTTTCTTAAACTTCATGTTCCTGCTATGTTCGTCTTTTATTTACACTCCCCGGAACCTTATATTCCACAAAAAAAAAGTGTATCAATATCCGTGGGACAGTCTTGTAGATAATTGTTTACTGCTTCTTATAAAATAGTCCATAGACTTTTTACAGCATCATTCTCCACTTTAAGGATTTGTTTAATTCCATGAATCTATCGTCCCACGAATCCTACTTGCTGTTATTTGCATTTTTAGGGCTGTACAGCCCACAGACATCATGCACTGGTCTGTTGGCTGACATCGAGCAGAACTTTGAGCTAAACCATTAAGCTATACTCACAATGAAAGTGCGAATATATATTGATGATCAGCAAACACAATCTTAGCACTTCCTACTTCCTACAACATGAGTTATGCCAATGAGGAGAACGATACAACAGCAAAAGGTTGACTGCACCCAGGTAGGTACAAATCTACACCTGGAAAACTGTGTGCTGTATCTCAAAGGTATCAGTGATTACACAGGCAAATGATTCTTCGCATGGTTGCATATTAAAGATGCCATGAGGCAGCTTTCTATGTTAAGTAAACATCCGCAGTCATGAAAAAGCTCTTGCATAAGCTATTGCAAAATACATAAGACACCATAGAGCAAATATCCACATTAACATGTCTTTTTGATCCAGTGTAGCTCTTGCAAGGAATAAATCATTGTCTGGGGGAAAAAAAAGAAAAATTGGCTGATTTGTCCTTAAACACAAAATGGGGCCAGTATGCAGAGAATATGGAGAGGGACAGGTATTTAGGACAGCGTGGCTGTGTTCTGCAAAGATACAAGTGAGCATGTGAGAAACAGACTTTAAAACTGCTGGGTACTACTTTACAAACCTAATAATTTTCATAATTAAGCTCTGGGAGGTACAAACACACGCAACCTGTCCAACCATGCCGCATGCAGCCAATGCTGACACAGCCTATTCCATTCATAGTAACTACAGTGCAGTAATTTCTAAAGCCTTGCGGATTCTGCATAAAAATTGCTAATGTTATTTACATTAGCAAGATATCCATGTCTAAAAACAATATGAAAAAAAATCAGAGATAGGAATGTGACAAAGTCGGACAGCTTTGTGCCTTTATAAGGAGAGCAGGATCTGCAAGGAGCACAGACGCTGCTGAGGTAGGAACACAAAGGAACGTCTGGAACATAAACACCTGCCACAGAGCCAGCTTCTGCTTCCCATTACCTCCTGGTTCAGAAGCAGCATTACAAACACACACTGAAACATACAGACCCATGCACAAATGAGGGAAATCTGGTCCATCGTCTGTGTTTCCGACATAGTTTTATAAACTTAGCTGCTAAAAAGTTGCTGCGCGTCTCCCGTCCTATGGCACGTTCACTACGCTTTGAAGACAAATTCTTATCAGTCTCTATTTCAGCAACAGTGCTGCCAAAACCCATAAAACGTTGAGACTTGATAACAGTAGAGCAGCAGTTTTGTGTCACAAACCAACCTGTCTGAATTCCCAGCAAAACACAACCAATTCCCACTGGAGAAGGCCAACAGGATTTGTTACTGCCAAAGTATTTGGTCATTGCAGAAGTATTCTGCGCTCATTCCGTTTGTTTACAGTAATTGCACAGACATTAAAAATCAATACGGTGAAGGATCAAAGATGTTAACAATGCCAAGTTTGGCAGCATTATTTTAAAGATATGGAATGTGTACACAAAGACACCCAGACAAAGAAAAACATGCTGATACACAGAAAAATGAGCAATGGTGATTCAGCACAAGCACAACCGCCAGATTCTCACAACAACAGAGAGGCAAAGGAGAAAAAAAAAAACTGGGGCAATATTTATAGAGTAGCTCTTGCTCTCCCTGATGATCCTTTGGAACAGAGGAGATGAAACACGCAACGGGAAAAAACATTTAGTGCAAGGAAAAGCGAAAGAAGACCGACATATGAGCCGCAGACGAGAGTGGCAGCTAAGGAAAACTTTTAAAGTGAAAGCACCTGGAGGATGCTGCTGACTTCCTCTGATGTGGAGAAAGTGAAAGCAGTTGTGGAGATGTGTTGTTGTGATCGATGACTCTTGTATGGATGGGGGTTTTTTTTCAACTTTATCCTTCTCATCTTGATCTTTGTTTGATTAACCTTTGTGCCACATTACATTTCCAAATAAAGTAAACCATATGAGATATTAGACAGAAGGCAAGCCATGCAGCACACTTAGGGGGAGATAACGGGATAAACTGTAGATGAAAATTTGAGCAGAAAAGCAAGTGCTTCCTGTGGGGTGTTAATGAATTTCACTGCTGCTTAGCGGCACCTGTTAATGCCCTCTGTTGTGCTGGACGCAGGCTGCAATGGGCAAAGTGCTGAGACTTTATTTTGAAGCCTGATACTGACATCAAGGTCAGAGGTGAGCAGAGCGGGCTGTTTGTTAGCCACATGGAGTGAAGCACTCCTGTAAAACCACTGCAATCTTGCAACGCACACAAACACACACCGGAGGTAGTGTGGAAGAGTGACAGCCAACATGTGCGGCAATCAATAAAAAACACTCAGCAGTCAAGAGATGCAGCATGCAGGACTACCGCTCCAGAAACATGCACAGCAGCCGGCACATTTTAAAAGCACAGCAGACAGGCACATGCATCCACCTGTGTTGAGTCAATACCACCAAAGACGGACAAATGAATGACACAGATACAAACACAAAGACACATGCTTGACGATCACTTATAGACGTGTGGTTGCTGTTATCCCTATAACACGAGCGCACTCTCCCACCTTTGTACTTCTCCCTGACGTTTTCATAAGCCTGGATGAAGTCCTGCTCCTCAGCGTTGGGAGGCAGATAGGCAGGTTCATACATGGCCATCCCAGCACTTCCTTCCTTCTCCTTCTTCTCCTCTTCTTTCCTTTTGGGTCAGTCCTCTGTGTGTTTGGATGTATGTGAGGCAGACCGGTGCTGTCCTCTGTCTGGTCTCTCAGCTATGTGTGAACCCTCCACGGCTCGAAACTTCATTCCACAGCCCAGCGTCACCACACATACACACCCCCCCCTTTGCCTCCCTTCTCTTCCATACCCTCCCATAGCCTGGCTCAGAAATACTAATATAAATGTCAGGCTCCTCCTTTTAAAGACACACAGACTGGAAGAAACAAGCACACATTCACAGAGAGCAGCAGAAACAGCAGCAGGGAGAGCTCAGCAGCAGCAGCAACAGCAAAGGACTCAGATGAATTCAACTGTAATGGATGGCAAGCATAAGATTTCCCACCGCCTTGTTTATGTAACCTCATAAAATGCTAGACAAATTCTGATATCCTCAAACAGTAAAAAATGAGGGCTCAACCAAAACTACACATAAAATTAGGCAATAGAAGCTCCCGTATTCATCAGCGTTTGCAGAGTGGAAAAAAACAAACTTGAATGGCAGCATGCTTTTAGGGAGATTAACTTGTTTTGTATCACTGTAACAATCATCAACCATACAGTAGTATTCAGCCGAGCAGTTAACTTCTTTGTTAGCTCAGAACAGTAATCATAGGTTACAATCAGGTGAGAGAAGGAAGTTCTCATCTACTGTAAAATACTATAGTACTTGGGTTGGTCCAATGTGGGGAAGTTGTCCTGTACCCTTAGCAGAAAAACAGCCCCAATGCATAATGTTTCCACCTCAGTGCTTCACTGTGGAGATGATGTTCTTCGGATCATACTCAGCATTTCTCTTCCTCCAAGCGCAGTGGTTCAGAGTTAGAATCAGAATCCTTTTGTCATCATTAAACATCAGATGTTCAACGAAATTTGAAGCAGCTCCTAGGCAGCAGCATTTCGAATAAATAACAATGAAAAACAAATCAATAGCTAAACCATAAAAACTCAATGTAAATCTAAAAATACCAACAACACAAATGCACAAGGTTTACACAGATGTGCAAGGTTGCTCTGAAGGGTCTGATCCACCACCTTTCTCATGGTCATCCTCACCCCGTGCATGGAGCTCTAGACCAAGGGCAACTGACTGGTCATTTTAGATATCGTCCACTAACTGAACAATCACACCAACATTAATACTCACCATTAAAACGAAACTACTATAAAAATTTGAGAGTGTTCATTTCTTTCTAAGTGACCAAATATTTAATGTATTGTGAAACTGAAGTCACTACTGTGGTAAATAGTGTATGGTAAAGCAAATTTGTTCTGAACACTTTCCAGGTTGAAAGTTGCCTTACTTTCCAGCCCGTGCTTAAATTTAGTGCTTAGTAGTTGCTTCTCATGTCCCATCTGAGAAGTTGGGGCGCAGACGCAGAGCTTTGGATTTGGATTCTGTGGGTGGATCAGACCCTCTGTAGATCTTTGAACACATTAGGAATTCAGAAGATAGATCTTTTTTTCCTTGAGTCTTTTCTGAATTTTGCTGGTGTGGTGCTGTACTGTTGGGACGGGAGGCATGTCCTTGGTGTGCAACAATGTTTCGTTGGTGTCGTGCGTGTCAAAGTAACTTCCACATGAATGCCAGAACCCAAGGTTTGCACTCTAACAAGATAATCCATGTTATTCTCTTTACTAGTGTAGTTTTATTTTATTTATGCCATCTTTAGAATGAGAGCCACTGCTGTGCAAACCAAATATTAGAAGAATAAACATTACTTTTCACATTAGTTTTTTTTTCACAAATAACATCAAGTAAAAAAATTAAGTTCTTCCAAATTTCTTTAAATGCAACCTTGCTGAATACTTCATCCTTCCTCATTAACTTAAAGAGGTTTCATATCTTGTTCTATAATGCCATACCTTAATCAGGTTTCTGCATTTAACACATTTAGTCCACGTCTACAGGACACAATCTCATAACAAAGACATTGTCTACCCTCTGTGTGCTGCGGAAACACACTCCAGCTGGTAGCTGCTGTGTTTAAACTGGTCTCTCAGAAAGTTGACACCTGCAACATGATGAATAAATACATTCAGTTGCAGTTGCAGAGCAGATATGCCCTTGACATCCTCTGGGAACATAAACAGTCGGAGCAACCACTGAATATTCAACAAATGCCAGGACCGGCCGAGTCGATGACAGTCTGGACAAAAACAGAGTTAAAAGAAAAAAAACCCAAACAAATCTCCTTCCTATGCCAAGGCTTCATTTGTCACTTAGATATTTGTTGTGTCAAAGGATAATAAAAATTCACACCGTGCTTTGATTAATAACTACGCATGCTGCAGCATTACAAACAATTGATAACAGCGATGACAGCAAACTGATGTCAACTAGCAGAGACATACTGTGCACAGAAAATGAAGTAAGTTGCTGGGATCCAACAATGATGTCTTGTTGAGCAGTTTTATGATGGAGAGCCTCATAAAAATGGAGGAAAGTGAAGACTGTATCACACTTGCACTGTTTCCATGTTGGATTTTGTGTAGGAGTCTCCTGTAGCACAATGGTAGGGATGTGATGTAGGAAAAAGGAAAATCCCTGCAGCTCAGCCTGACTGTCAGACGTTTCTTTGGCCAAGGCCACACTGACATCAGCCAGGACACTTTCCTGAGAGGAAACGCGATAAGTTCACTCCAAACTCTTTGCTCTTACTGCTGGAGAAGTGCGACAGTGTGTGTGTGCGTCTGTGTCCTTTTCACTCGATCCAAAAGGAAATTTCATTATGCTTAACTCTTGCACTGTAAGCCTTCTGTGTCCCCGAAGAACAAAGCTCACACACTGGGTTTTTTCCATATAGTCATATTTTCTAGTCACTATTTTGATTAAAACACAACGTATTCTTTTATTATTCTTGACAGTTTTTCACCATTAAAATATGAATTTTTAAATGTGTACAAAAAAAATAGAGCAACTGGCGGTCAGGTCATATTACATAAATTATGTAATATCGCAGAATTTAACAAACACACACATTTTTGCTTTATCTTCAGTGCAAATTCCACTGTGGTCACCGGCTTCCCAGAAATCCAAGAAGAGAAAAATATGATAACTGCAATTACAAATATGCTCAACGAACACAGACCGGCTAACATGTACTTGGCATAACCTCCTTTTAAAAAAGATTACGTATCCAAAAAAAAAACAGGGAGAGGCGCAACAGAAGGATGACATCAGCATATCCACTCTAAGATCCAACACAAAAAAATGAAGGGAAGGCAATAGGAGACAGAAACTTATTTACTATGACAGAAGTAAGTAGAATTTAATTTTGGGCTTTACAGTTGACATTAATATTTGCATGCAATGAATGACTCAGTCAGACTTGTGATTATGTTAGATATTACTGTGACATTAGATTTGAGTGCTTGGAAGTGGGAAGTGTCAACTACACGAATGCCAAGGCTAAACCTTTAACACATCAGCTACTATTAACGATCAGTGACGCTGGATCTCATAACCTCATTCTCACACACGCAGTGGTGACGCATAGAAGATAGTTATATGTCTCACTCCAAACTTGCTGGATCATTCTAGCTCCCTGTCCACTCCCCAACAGTTGGACCACTTTATCTGGCTCCATGACATCTGTTTGTTTACTCAAGCTGCTACTTTTAAGAGCTGATGATCTGGTAATGTGAACAAGTCAAATAAAAGTTGAGGAAGGATATAGAAAAAGTATGTGAACACGTGTGTGTCTGTGTGTATGTGTGGTCATGGGGGCCTGTGTGTAGCTTGTTTTCCAGATCTCCTTCAACAATACCCGACAGGTGCATACAGGGGCCTGTGGGTCCCGTGTGCATTCTTTCATTTACACACATAAGCTTTCCACATCAGGAAATCTGAAACTGCAGTTGGATGTTTCAATGTATGAACAGCTTAACCTGCATGTGGACGTTTTTATAATGTATACAGTGAATGCACTTGCATTTCACTTGATACTCCGCCTATTACTCAGAGTGTAGAGTCTTTTGTCCTGTCTCCGTCCCCTTTTGCCCAACCGGTTGCGGCAGATTACTCCCCCTCCCTTAACCTGGTCCGCTGGAGGTTTCTTCCTGTTAAAATGGAGTTTTTCCTACCCACTGTCGCCAAGTGCTTGCTCAAAGGGGGTGGTCTGAATGTTTTGGATTTCTCTCTATTACTGTAGAGGCTTTACCTTACAATATAAAGCATCTCAAGGGGACAGTTGTCGTAATTTGGCGCTACAGAAAAATTGAATTGAATTGAATTAAGGCTCAAATAAACTGAGAATAAATGAAATAGAACAAATTAAAATTCATCAAAATAGGATTTTACAATTGAAAGGTAGATATACATTTTAATATATAAAAAGTTCTATTTTGCCCCACTGAGACAATTTCTTGCTATCTTCAGTGGTTAAAGAAGCTCCACGGCTGTCCACTTAACACCCTTTAACTGTGTGGGGTTTTTGCAGTAGGTTCCTTTTGTTTGATATTCTAATGGGGCCAACTCAGAGCGACAGCCTTAACATTAATAATGTTTTTCACACTGCTCGGGTCCCAGAATGAGATGGCAGTCTGCAAAAATCACAGCAAATCTTTTCTCGAGTGTCAAGGGGATTACCGAAGCACAGCTCACAGAAAAAGAAAACAAAAAAACATGGGGGAAACAAATAATACCTGGACTGTGCACACATGCACAGGCAGGAGTTTAATGCTGGCCCACAGCTAGACTGATCGGTCTTGCCGTGGAATATGACACAAAACCCAACAATAGTGTGGCAGCTCTTATTAAGGGAGAATTTATGGTCCGTTCTCACTAAGACAGGGCTTATCCTCTCTTAGATTTTGATGAATGGAAAATCTCACAATGCTTTCTGCCTTAATTGTATTTTAATAATAGCCTTTCAAAGTAATTACTTGTGCACTTGGGTGTATTTTATATATCTATATACTTATATTATACAATCTGTGAGGATGTAGTGGTTTTTAGTGTCCTTTCACTTTTGACTACTTTTGTCAGCTGATGATCACCAGGCTTGATGCTCTTCTCTGTCAGTTATCCAATCCTTAAACGATTTCAGTATGGTGCAATCCGGTTGCAATGCTGCTGTTACTGTTGCCCAGTAAAACTATGGGCCAAACAGACAATCATAGAAACAGGCCTGGCTCCCTCTTCTGGATATCCACAACAGAAACACATGTAATGCTCAGCAGTGGATCAGACATGCTGCTGTTGAGTGCCCTGACCTTTTCAGCCCCAACGCGCTTTTCCGTCATGGCTCATTCACAGAATCTGAAACTGATGGTGAGGAGCAGCATTCCTTCCCTGATATGGTGTGGAACGAGAAAGACCATGAAGGTCAAATGTTTAAAAAGAAGAAAAGCGTTTTGTCAGGAGGGTCTCAAAATGAGAATGAAAGCATATTGTCTGGTGAAAAAGGAAGGGTTCTGTAATACCACACACATAATGAACACACAGTGTAGTCGATGCTATTTGAGACGGGTGTGGAAATGAGAAACATTTTCCAGAAGCAGTGATGACTCTTTAGTATGAGAAGGCCACCAGCTAGTTAACAGAAAGTGCCACCTGCTGGGCAAATGGGTTATAGCTATCTGAGGGGAAGCCAATAGCCGTGTTCACACATCAGCAGGGAGCTACAGATGCATGAAAAGAGGACATTTAAGAAACTATTGCAATCACAAGCAATTATAAAATCTGAGGAATACAATTAGGCACGCAAAAGAGGCAGGCCAGCTCAGAGAGCCTTTCATAACTGAATCAGCTCAACAGTATAAGAATCCAAAGCTCATTATACTAAAATGTCAATGCATTCAACTTGTATAAAATCTGCTACAGGGCAAGAGTCTGAGTATGTGTCTGGAGTAACTGTCAGTGGTACAACGACAGCAGTTGTGTGGAAGATGAGTCATACTTTTAAAGGTTCTTCTCTCATTTCAGCATCAACGTTGGGGGCTAAAAGATGAGGTCAAAAGTGCCAAAAACTGAAGTTATTTGAATTGCCACTACACGTTTGTTACAAAAGAGACAAATCTCTAAAATACCAAACATTACATCAGATATATACATGTTTACAGCATAATAAAAATACAGTTGGCCGCTATAGTTAACTGCTCTTTTTGAAAGTAATGGTAAATGATGAATGCTAACGCTTTTAAGTTATGTTTAATTAAGTGGCTCCAGGTGGGTCCCAGTGCTCAATTGTATTAAAGCCCTCGAATTCGCTGGCTATTCAGTCTTTCTGGTAGAAAACATTTTGTTTTGATGCTGTTTTTGGCCAACCAAAATTAGTAAACATTTTAACATCATAGTGAATTTCAGATGAACCTTGCTAACTTAGCTAGCTAGCAGGCAATAGCAGTATGTGGCAAATCCCCAGCTGTACATTCTCATCCAAATACCTTCATGCTTCAAAACCTTTACATCACATCAACATACAGTGCATACACAACATAACAGTAGCTTCCACAAATTAACGGTGTAGTGTACGGTAACAGTATGTACCAATAAACTGAGGGAAATGGGAAATGGATGACTCAGATGATGTTCCTGTAACGTAGGAGCTCGAAATTAGAATAGATATTTATGATTGTGTTCACATGCACTGATCATTTCCACAGAAAATAGCTACATTAAACTGTAATGCGTGTGTGTGTGTGCATGAGAAAGAGATAGCAAGAGAATGTGAGTGGAAGAGAGTTGGAGTCTGAGCGTAGCATCGTCTCGGCATCAGATCATAGCCACTCCAGAATTAATAATTGAAGAGTACTCTGCAGGGATGTTTGCTGTTTAAATACAGCTAGGGCTCTAAAAGCCAACAGTAAAACACACACACACACAATTCATGTGCAATTCAGTCAGCAAAAACAAACTTGATCTGCTTAAAATAATACAATTAATTATAAAGGCTAATGAGATTTTAAAATTTTTCACAATAGCCATTAATTTTTAAATTACAAGAACAAGAAAATATTTAATACCATTTTCAATATCACAGACTGAAAAATGACGGAATGACAGAAAAATGACAAAATTAAGATACATAAATGCACATATATTTTTAATAAAGATTAGACCAAAACCATCTAAATGGCCATTCAAATGTATTTAGCCCTGATTATTTCTTTCTTGTGCTTCTAGTGACTTGGCACCATATTTTTGCTTTCCATAAGGTACAGAAGGCTACCACTGCTTCTGTGTAGTTGCTGGTCGACCTTTATTAGGTTCAACCTGGGACTTTAAAAAGTATTATGTTTCTCTTAAACACAAAAAATGTGCTATCCTGTTAAATTAACACTTCCTATTTAGAGGACTGATAATGTTTGCTCCTTAGCTCCCACATTAACATTATGGTATTAGCCTTACATTAATAATAACTTAGCATATGGCCAGTGTGGGTAACTGCTAATAGTTTAATGTTAATGCATCCGCTGGTCACGTTAATGTTTATTACCAGTTAACACTTTAATGTTGAATGTGAGTATTAGTGACATCAAAATTCATCACAAATTCTTTGCTAAGTTTGCTATGCTACTAATTAATGTGTTCAGCTGCTAGTGAGGGGAGGGGCTGTGTGCATGCATGCTTCCAGCGGTGCCGTGAGAACTTGTCTGTCAGCTGGAGAAGGCGAGTATGGCACTGTTAATGTCAATACTGTTGCAAATGAGTGTCTAACCCAATAGTAATTTTTAATGATGTAGTACTGATCAGTATCTGAGTATCATGTCTTTTAGAGTCAAATGTGAGGGCATTTCACCGATGGTTAAACTGGATCTGCTCACAATCCTCTGAAAACTCTCTTTTCCATATGGCTATATAATCCTTCTACTGGACCCGACCAGTGAAGAGTGCCCATCTCCCAACAAGAATTGTGCATAGTCTATTCTAATCCCCCTTCTAGGACAGGCCTATACATCTGCATACAGTCAGGGAATCTGTAGCAGAACTTCGTCATTCATCAGAGCTTACTAGAAAAACTCAGCCCCACCCATGGGTGCTGATATTGCCTGACATGGCCTTCTGATCGCTAGAAAAAGAGATGTACAGGATGTGGATGCAGGCCTTTTGTAGGCATTGGAGTTATCCAAACTTCCTCCTAGGAAGGAGGAGGAAGTTTGGATAATATTCCAAAACTCGATCAAAGACTTATTGTATGCAATCAAAAACTGGCACACGGAAAATTAGTATAAAACAGGGTTTTATCCTTGTTGTGCTGTCTGCTTTGGTGATTGAGGATGAGGATGCCCTGCCCTTTTTTCAAAAGTTTATCCAAGTAAGATGTTGTTATAGAAGTGTTTATAATTATATAATTACTAAGAGATTATGATGACCTGACAACTCTTTCGTTCCTTTATGTCATATTTAGTTTCAGTCAGTTTTATGTGACTTTTTAAATCTGTGTTACACTTGGACCAGTGATGATACTCCTAACCCACAGTATAAATAGCGTGATTTCAGAATCCCTACAAATGACTAGAACATGATCCTAGCCCATTGATAGGGGGGGAAAAAACACACCTCAACCTTTGAAAAAGGCTAGCTCTCACCATCATCATCACCTTAATTCCTCACTGTGTAATGTGTAACCTGTCCAGCTGAGAAAATCCATTTTTAGTTTGCAGAGGGGGGCGGGGACTTGCATATGTACTGCATGTATAAAACACCACTTCTTGGTTTCCTTTTTACCTTACAGTATTTCTTACAATGTTAATGATTTCTCTGTCCTGGCATTTAAAGCTGCTGTTGGCAGTTTGAAAAAATAGTAGGAGTGAAACAAGAAGAGTGTTACATCCTGCCCATATAGCAATGACTGAAGCTCAAAGAAGGCACTTGTATATGCCTGTTTTTCCCTGACATTTTATAAAGCAAAGTTATTTCTCACTGCTATGTGTACATTTACTAACGCCAATTTGTTACTTAAGAAATCCAGCAGCCAGTTTCTCAGGCCACAAAATGGATGGCACTTTATGCAGAGCCTTGAAGATGACAAACTGTCTACACTTTGTCATCTTCCATGCTCTGCCCAGAGTGCAAACAAGGATATTCCCACAGAGGACAATGGCTCTGACATAATTAACGCTGGCTTTCTGTACTGCTTTTCATAAATAGAAAAGTCAACATGATGAATAATGTTCTTTCTTTGCTGGTTCTAAGGTTTGGCATTTAAAAGGGATAGGCGGCCTTGCATCCACTGCATCCACTGGTGCACACATGAAAAAAGTCATATGCTCCACATTACTCCAGTAAAATCACTAATTTTTTTATTCATTAGTGCACATCTGTTCCACAGTCATAATGATCTGTTATTGCATATGATTTACATATTTGTGTTCACTACACTGAATGCCAGTTGTATTTATTTCTCGTTATATTGTTATGTGTTACAACCTCTTGGCCACGTTTCACTTGAAAAGAGATTTTAATCTCAATGAGACTTTTACTTGGATAAATAAATAAATACATAAATAAATAATAGTATTTATAAAATTATTAATAACAGCCGCAGAGTTATATTGAGTTCTTAAGGCATTCAAAAATGAATTGAAACACTAAACCATTATTATTTAATAGTTACATATTGAAAATAAAATATTTCATGTGGAATTCAGTTTTAATGACCTTTGACATCCAATTTGGCATTGTTAGCCAACAGCAGGCTAACTTTTCAGTGCCAACATATAGCAAAATGGACAGTCAGAAAGATTATAAGCAACACATAGCTGGTTTGGAGCTCTGAGTGCTAGTTGCTCTTCACTTGCCCTAAATCAAATGACATACAGGTTTAAGAATAAAAGCTTATGAGGAAAACCAGTGGCATGCAAAGAAAACTACCACTAGCATATTCATTTTGGGTTAGCTTAACTACTACAAGGCTTCATTAGCTAGCCTTTTAAGTTTTCCATGTCAATATGTCTGTAACAACTGAAATATAAGATTCAAGTTTGTTTTAAATGTCTGCTTTAAAAAAGTAAGCACTCTTTCACGTGTATAACTGTAACTCTGTTTAGTCCTCCTACCTGCAATGCGAATTACAGCCCTCTCAGCTGGATCCAGGACCTCCGCTGTGGCTGATTTGGAGCGTTTGACTCTCTGGTGTTTGGACAAGTTCCAGGGCAGGGTGTCTCCAAGACAGGGGACGCCGGTCCTCTCTTCATAGCTTTCCTCCAGTGGGGTTCGATCCCTACGTCTGTCTTTACGAGTCGCCATCACCTACTTAAGGAAGAGATGGATAGGCTTAGTTAGGGACTGATTGCATGAAGGAGCACACATAATCACAATAAATGTTTTGCTGCATTTACACTCAAATAATAGCACACCACCAGTGGTCAGCTGTGTTCTTCTCTGTGCTGACTGACCTTAGCATACTAATGTTTAACTGCCACTCAAATGTATAACAAGATTAAATTCAGTACGCCTAATGTTAGAGTGCTATAAAAATGCAAACTGCAGGGCCAGACACACCATGTACTTTGTGGAATATTATCAGTGTATAGAGATGGGAGAGGCTGCATGACCACGATAACGGTACCACATGGAGCTTCACCTGTTGGTGCAAGAAGGAGGGGTAAGGGGTAAGAAATGGGAGCAATAGACACTTGGAAAGCTTGCACGACTGTCCTTCACTAGAAATGCTTAAAAAGGTACAGATGCTTGATGCTGCTGGGCATCCTTGCTCCTTGGTTTCGTACTTCCTCTGTGTGCCAAGGTTAACATTTACTGTTAAATATTTAGCCTGTATGCACACAGGGCAGCATCAGTTACAATTAGATCTAACGTTTTACATATCAGGACATAATAAAACATTATCTAGCCCTTTCCAGGTTTTAAAATGAGGTAGATACAACCTCAGATGAACAACAGCACATGACATATTACACTATGTCATTATTTATTTAAAAAAAAAAAAAAAAAAACTAAGCCAAAATCCAGAAGCAGTGTGTGAAAAACTGTAGCCTGTACAACCACCTATAGCAGTTATAACTTGAGGCAACTGTTTTCTGTATGACTTTATCAGTTTTTTGCATTGTTGTTGAGGGGTTGTTGCCCACTCTTCTTTACAACCTTGCTTAAGTTCACTGAGATTTGTAGGCATTTGTTTATGCACAGCTCTCTTAAGATCCCACCACAGCGTTTCCATCAGGTTAAGCTTTGGACTTTGACTGGGCCATTACAACACTGTAATTCTTTTCATTTCCTCTATTCTGTTGTAGATTTGCTGCTATGCTCATCACTGTTTTGTTAAATGACTCCGTTTTAGCTGAGCCTTTCCTGTTAAACAGATGGCCTCACATTTGACTCTAGAATACTTGGTATACAGATTAGTTCATGGTCAACTCAATGCCCAGGTCCTGTGGCTGCAAAACAAGTCCAAATCTTCACCACTCCACCACCGTGCTTGGCAGTTGCTATGCAGTAAATGGGCTCATAAGCTGTGCTTGGTTATCACCAAACGTGGCACTGTACATTTAAGGCTAAACATGTCCACTTCGATCTGTTCAAAGGACGTCGTTCCGCAGATCTTGTGGTTTATTCAGATGCAACTTTACAAACCTAGCTGTGCTAGAAAGAAGAGGCAAATAAGCCATACTTGTTCAGTCTTTTTATAATCATACTATGAACTTTAACATGCTACGTGAGGTTTGTAGAGTTTTCGATGTGGCTCTTGAGGGTTTTTTTTTTTCACTGTTTCTCTGAGCATTGCACAGTCTGACCTTGGGTTGAATTTGCTGGGACATCCACTCCTGATTAGACTGTCTTGAATCTATCCATCTTCCACTTGTAAATACTCTTTCTCAGCACTGAATTACCTTATTGACAGGAAACAACAATTGCTTCTCCAATTCCATTGCTGATGTCTTTCCTCCTTGGCGCTGTGTTTACACACACCTGAATGCTCAAAAGGCCTTCTGCTCTGATAGAGGTGATCACACTTCCTGATCGCATTTAATTATCAGCACCAGGCTGCTGTTTACCCTCTTAACTCTGGAAGCAGCAAGAGTGTACTTAATTTTTCACAAACTTCTATGTTTTGGTTTCATTTTTGTTAAATTAATAATGATATAGCATGACGTTGTTTTTAGTATGTCCCGAAATGTATAACCTTAGAACAAAAAGATAGTGACAGTGACAAAGCTGATTAGAAAACATTTACATTATAACTGTCACTTCTGTTGTACTTTTCCTACATTAAGTAGTGTTAAGTGCCAGGGGAAAACAAATGGTCAAAGAAAGGATTTGGTTTCCAAAACACTTACAGACTAAGGAGCTTAAATATGGAGATAAAACTAAATAAAGAGCTAATAGCTCAAAGACCAATGTCATATTACTAAAAAGGTGTGAAACTCACATGGTAGTATACACACCTTGGTAATGATTACTGATTTAACAAAAGTGCAAGCTCAGTCAACACATAGCAGTTAACCGACTCATGTCTGTATGGATGCCAAATGAAACAAGGAATGGTGTCACCTGAAGTGACAACCCACTTTCTCAATTGAGGTGTCACTTCTCCTGTCTCATCTGCTCACTTAACTTAATGTCAGCATAACTATTTTAAAACGCTTGTTTCTCGATAATTTAACAACAACATGGAATACAGCTGCCGTTATTGAACACCTAAGTGAAGAAACAGCTGTGTGTGTGTGTGTGTGATGACACACCCGCTGTGTGAGATAACTCTGGTCAACAATCCAAAGCTCAGCAGTGATGAAATGGTGTCACATGCCTTATTGTAGTCACAGCTGACCTGAGAGCAGAGCTCAGTCCCCTGTGAAGTTATCATGCTGCACATGTAAATTCCAGCCAAGCTATCCAGCCTTTGGATACTGATGCCATGACAACACAGGCTACTGTAACCAGGTTAATAAATGGGCTGCAAATTATATAATCGAAGCTGGTTTAATTGATCTGTTTGTTTCCATGTCCACACAGCAAATATTGTCGCTGCAGTAGAGGTTTACCTTTTTTTCCCCGTAGATTTACTCAGGGTAAGAATTGGCAAACACTTTAAAGCAGGAATATACTCCCTCATGAAAATGTGCCAGAACTAGAGATATAACTTGCCTCACTTGTAAACATTGTGAATTTACAGCGATTTCATCTTAGAAATGTGTGTTTTTTTTGACTGTTTCAGTGTTTACCTGTGGTAAAA
>VUQG01002065.1:0-11460 GCA_015106755.1 Etia nguti
AAAACACTGTGGTAATATTGTGGTATATCGTGATATATATCGTTATCGTGATTTAAAATAATTCATATCGTGATAAATATTTTTTCCATATCGCCCAGCACTACCTGGCACAGCGCAGTCAGACAAGTACTGTTCTCCTGGCAACCACCAAACCCAGACTTGTCCATTGGACTACTAGACAGAGAAGCGTGTTTCATTGGTCCAAAGAACATGTCTCCACAGAGTCCAGTGGCTGCGTGCTTTACACCACTGCTTTTTTTTGCATTGCACTTGGCGATGTAAGACTTGGATGCAGCTGCTCGCCCATGAAAACCCATTCGATGAAGCTCTCGGGGCACTGCTCTTGAGATAATCTGAAGGCCGCATGAAGTTTGGAGGTCTGTAGCGATCCAGTCTGCAGAAAGTGGGTGATCTCTGTGCGCCTTAGTATCCGCTGACCCTTTTTTGTTTGGCGATGTTGGCTACAAATCAAAACTGAATGTGCATGTTTCATTTATGCTTCAACAGTTTCTCATATCTGTTCAGATACATGACCAAAATTACAGAACACGCAGCAAACCTGTTGATTTAGCAGTGGTCAGTATGACTTTGTAAATATATCCATAAATACTATGTATAAATAAAGATGTAGTATCAATTTTAGTCTCCACTTCTATCTATAGCCACGACAGTTGTGAGCGAGGGTTGGCTGTTAACACTAGATAATTAACACGTCATCATTGTGAGTAACCTCTAATTTTACCCCAGCTTCTCAGTTTGAGGAGAGCCGGTTTAGGCGTGCACCTGGCTCTCACTTTACTTTTACTACAAAGGAGTTTAGTGTAAAAGAAACAATGAAAACTTGTATAGTTCTGAGGGCTCTATCATTGCTGTTGGAGAAACATATCAGGGCAGTTAAGTAAAAAGGACATTATGTTGAAATGTCTGGGATTAATCATGATGGTAGAGTCACCAAACACATGATTTGCACTCTAAATCTTTTTCCTGCTTCAATGGGCCTCTTGGGAGCTATTCCTGAGCAGTATTAAACCCATTTGGACAGGATTTACTTCTGATTGGATTATTTTTAAAAATGCACGAGTGTAACACAATTTTAATCCTGCTCTGAATGCACTGCGTGATATAGACTTTCTTCTTTCATATTAATTACATTGCAAAATATCTGGGCTTATTCAAATATTGTTAGGATACATGAGTTAAACTTTTGTTGTTTGTTTTGGAGAATGTCTTGTGATATTCTGTAAAACAAGGTTACAGACTAACAGAAGACAGTCTATAAGTATATTTCTGTGTCTCCCTCTTACTGATAAGATTATAATAATAATAATGTATACTTTATTGATCCCCGTGGGGAAATTCCTCTCTGCGTTTAACCCATTCACTCAGTGAAGCAGTGGGCAGCCACCAGTGCAGCGCCCGGGGAGCAGCGTGTGGGGGCGGTACCTTGCTCAGGGGTACCTCAGGGTAGCCGTTCAGTGGATTCGAACCCCCGACCTTCCGATCACGGGGCAACCGCTTTTACCTACTAAGCTATCCCTGCCCCTATTATTCAATGACTGTTGCGATAGCCGAAAACACCACCACCACAGCAGTCTGCATACAATCATGTTCCCCACACAGATGTTACCTGTGTGGACTGCCCAGATATACTGAGAGCTGCCCAAGTGTATTTTGTGATTTTGTTTAATTTGTGTATACACCTGAAACAAAAGTGCGATAGATTTCCTTCATATTTTGAAATTTCAGTTACAGTGAACATCTGGTCCCTCTCATCTTGCTCACAAGCCAGTCAGTTTATTATCAGTTCGCACCTTCATGTCATTCAACTGCCTTGCGTCTCTTATTCCGCTGTCACAAAGACATCAACTCTGCCATCTCAAACTGCTTGTTCTCCTTTGGAGACCTTTAACCACATCACAACAGGTGGAGAACTTCTATGTCTCAGAGGTCCAAGATCACAAAACAAGCTGAGATCCATCCGTGCGATGAGGAACTTACTGGAGAGGCAGATCATTATTACTCTTTTACTTACTGTCACAGTGTGTATGTGGTATTAATAAATTATTTAAGCCTGTATATGCTCGAGCCGTGCTGCTACCATTACAAATACAATCGAATTGTACTGGAAACACTGATGACTCCTCATGTCCCAGTTTACTGGGATGCCATGACTTTCCATAGCTATACTATACTGTACTTACTAAGTCTTATTCATGCAATAGGTTTATTTTCACCATGTAGATATTTTACATGTTGTACAAAAAAAATGAATCAGATTTCATTGAGCCTGAATTCTTAAAGTGTAAGTCTGTTTCCTTCATCCATTAAAGTATTACTGCTTTTCTTAGTGCACTAATACCTCCAACAGTCAAGTGAAAGACTTTGCATTATGTCACAAGCATGCTGTTCCGTGAATTTGAGGGAAGGACCTACTTATAAAAAACATTATGGAGCAGTGTACTATTAATGGTGAAAAACTTGAGCTGGACTGCTTCAAGCATAAGTTGAAGACAGAACCCAGAAACTTGATCGCACACACTTGTCTTTTTTAGTCCTGCTCTGATTCACTTCTACCACAGCTTCTGCTCTCATGAGACTTTGCGGTGTGCTTATATCTAGAAACTCAGTGTCCTTTTACCCTTTGGTCTTTGGTCATGCTCTTCTCTGCGTGACTCCTTTTCTGACCTGTCCACATCACGACTGGCGTTTCCTCCTTTTTGACTTAAATGATCTCATCTTTGGGAAAAGGGTTTTTATAAGGACCTTGTTCCATTTCTGTTCTTTAGGATGTTTACCTGTTTCTATCCACCACGCCATTTATGGTTATTGACAGGCTTTAGCTTAGGTTAACGTTTTAACCCGTTTTTTTCTGAGGATGTGGGTACCAAATGAAAACACATTTAGTTTCAGAAAACTGCTGTATTTAGCATGGAGACAAAAACAAATCGTCGCTTTAGACTGATTTACACAGATGACCTTGTGCACGTCCAGAGGTTAAGTTGCACTAAAAACTGTGGCCTCTGTCATTTCTGCTTGCTTGCCTGGTGCACACCTCTCAAAATGACCGCATGTTTCTATACTGGCACAGATTCCAGCCAGCTGTTTCACAATACATGAACACATTATAAAGGTGGTAAAAATGCACCAAAAATTGAATAAATATTAACATAACTTTGGTTTGTTTATAAGAAAACTCAATGAGAAGCTTTCAGTGTCAAAACAACAGAATCTGTATGTATTAATCGAGTAGCCTACATAGCCACAGCAAGACCAAGAGAGCCATTCACCCGTCACACACTAGTTTACGGACAGTTTTCCCTGATGTGATGCGTCTACTCTCAGTGAAACACACACATCCGCTCAAGGCTCATCAGATCAACACCTTCATTCAGGCCACGGTGCTGTCTTCCAGCCTTCGGCAATGCAGTCTGGCTTTACTTCAGCTTTTCTTTGTATGTTTGAGTGTGAGTGCACACATGCCAGGCTGGTTTTATTGGGACTGTTGTGGCGCCTCAGTCCCCATGCCTGGTCAAAACAAAGACATGTAATGTTACTGCCTGAGCCAGACTGTCATCACACATGGCCCACAGAGGTTCACACTTTCACAGTTCCATGTGTGTCACACCGGTGCACACACCGGGGTACTTGACACAAAGGACAAAACTGCAGGAGACCAGTTAAAGAGTGCAAACATGCACAAAAACGTCAAGGTCCCTGTCCACTTTACAGTGACATCCAGCAAATTCTGTGTGTACTGTAATGACTACTGCAGCCGCATGGCAGTCACCAGAGATGTTATTTTTCCCTTTGGCACAAGCACACAGATTTAGACACATATAAACTGAGCAGAGCGCTTCAACCAATGACGGCTAACAAATGCCAAGTAATTCTATATGAGTGATTGCGGTCTGGTAGAAACTTAGACACTACAGCATTACTGCCACCATGAAAACCACCAGAGTTGTTTTCCAGCTCTGCTGTCAGACACATGTTTTCAGGGAAAATTAAAAGGAAAGTGCCCAAGCAAAGTTCTCTTTTCTACCACGAGGATTAATGTGGCTTCAATTAAACAAAACATACTGTATAACCACATTAAACTCACACTCATACACATGTTAGGATCTGCTCAGGAGGAATTTGCAGTTATGTGCATGTAATCAGCCTCTTCCATCATCCTTCAAATTTGACGCAGATCTCTCTCTCTCTCTCATATATATATACATACACACCAAGCCTGTATCCAAAGGCGACCCTCCGCTCCAAAGACATATATATGGTAGGTCATTATTGAGATGAAAAAGCGCCTTCATACTTTGAATGGCTGCAGACTTTATTTGATTCAGTTAATAAAAAGAGTTGTTATTTTTACATTTATGTTAATTTGTTTAAATTTGATTCGGCGTAAAACCAGCTGTAATTCTTAAACAGTTCATGCAAAAGTTTTGTTAAACACCTTGAATTAAAGCTGAAAGTGTGCACTTCAATTCCATATTGATTGTTTCATTTACAATCCACTGTGGTGGAGTATAGAGGCAAACCTACAGAAACTAGAGCACTGAACTAAACCTACAATCAGCGAGAATCAGGAGGAAAGCAAGATGCTTTGAAAACTTGGCTGCACATCAATAATGAGTGACAGAACTGAATCCAAAAACACCAGCTGAGATGGCTAACCACCGCTGCACGGCAGTGGGATTTCGTTTAGTAACCATTTAAGGTAAAGACAGAAAAGTACAACCAGGTCGTGTTTGAACTAAAATAAGCTCGCAGCCAGAATCTGACAGACTTGTCATTTCTCAAGTATGTCTCTGGACACAGAAGATCAACCGTGACTTTGGACCCACATCTCAGGCCACAGGCTCAGGTGAGTGGTGAAAACATGACACCAGGGAAGTGAAGAAGCCAACGGGTGAGTACATGACTTCATCCTGCTCCTGTCCTTATTTAAGACATGTTTATCACTTATCAAGTTTATTCTGCAAACATCCTCACAGCATTTAAACATGCACCTCTTCTCCAACATCTAACTTTATCAAGAATGTGAACAACAAAGAGTTATATTAACTTTTATTTCCTGCCAAATAAGGATTCAGTGTCTCTACAAGTTTCTAAAACTAGATAAGGACAAACAGACAAGGAGGAAGGCGAGCTCTGACCGATGGCACACTGGGGCTATGATAAAGATATTTGATCTGTAATGTCCCTGGGAGATGATTGCATAGTTCAGCAGGAATAGGAGCGTAACATAAACAATATTTGTAGTGGAGGACCACCTGTCGAGAGGGAATAATGCCCTGAATGACCATGTCGGTGACATGATACAGAGAAAACTTCCAACTTAAACACAGTTTGAGATAAAAACAACAGCCTGATCCCACAAAGTCTGATTTATCTTGTGAGGAACGGCCTGTTCAGGGATGTCACACCTCCTCCAGCCCTACAGAAGCTGACAGACAGCCTGTACTATTATGTAACAAGCCTCTTTTACATCCACACCCTGCTCCCTCACCTGTACCAATATTCTGTTATGTGTGGCCCACCCCTGTGACCACTTGCACTTTTTAGCCTCAGAGTGAATTCCTGCTGACACAAGATCTTCGTCTTCTGTTCACATGTCATACCTGCCCTGGGACAGCAGCACAACAGTAAAAACAGCAGAGGACTCTGATATCATCTTCTGTGAAAACAATCAGCCATGTCAAAGAGGCCAATCACTGATTTAAACCCATGGATTCCCCACAGCACTGTCAAAAACAACCATCTGCTCTTCATGCAGTAATAAGGTATGATGTTTTCTGTTATGTTAGGAAATGATAAAATATGAACTCTGACACAAAGTCAGGTGAGGCTGCCAAAGTCCGAAAGAATAAATTCTATGAATAACAACATAAAGTCACAAGTGGAAGATTAAAAATATCTTTGTCTTCAACACCTGACTCACGACTATTCTCTTACACTCATAATAACCTGATCTAAATGTGTACTAATACATATTTTCACATGTAATAAGTTTAGATTAGAGCATCTGAACTATTTAACTTGCACAAATCTTTTTTTGCTCAGCGGCGACACTGCAGCACACTAATGATGATGCGGGTAAACATAACTGCATATGGATCTGCTCAACACAAGACAGCAGCATGGAGCTAGCTAGAGTTCGGACCTGAACTATAATGACAGTGTTGTGGTTTATGTGGAGATGAGTGACAGACACATCTGGTTTTCCAGCTGCAGCAAAAATAAAAAATGTTGCATTTTAAAATAATTTATTTTTTGTGCCTCTGGAAGCCAAACATTCAAAGATGCATCCATGAAGCTAAACCAGTGAAAAATAAGGTGTTATGTAAATCATTCATTAATCAAAATCAGTTGTGCATTTTTGACCTTGAAACATCTGCAAGACAAGAACAATATGTCTGCCTTTATTCCTCTGATACTTTCTCTACTCGTCTTCCTACTTAATAATGTATACTTTATTGATCCCCGTGGGGAAATTCCTCTCTGCATTTAACCCATTCACTCAGTGAAGCAGTTAAGCTGCTATATCACTGGATCAAACACATAGGTCCACATAGGTCCATTCACACAAGCACAAGCACCTTTCCAATATATCAAAATTTGGGACTGGGACTAAGTGAACACGAGCATGTGGACGCCCTTGAGTGTGGGCTTGTGCCCACACCAAGCTCTCTTTTTGTGCAACAAACAGAACTACACAGAGGTCCTTTAAGATTTGCGAGTGTTCCTCGCGAATACTCTCTGAAGCACTCTGAAGCAATCAGCCTGCTCAAAGCAGCCACACAGAGAATTAGATCAAATAGATAGAAAAGCCATAATTCTCTTAGCATCAGAGTTCTGACAGTATATCTACGGTTCTGTCCAAATGCCACAGTGTGGTCATGGGCTAAATACTGCAGCAGTCAGCGAGGCCAAACAACTTGTTCACCACGAGTGAAACCCAAGCAGACCACTGAATGTCAGAGTGGGATCTCTGGGTATTAATTAACAGCATGGCAGAAGAATAACCAGAGCGAGCAAACAAAAAAGAGCGAGAGCGTTCGCTGTGACAGCCGCTGACAGGGCTTAAATCCTCCATGCTCCCTTTCAGCCTCACCTCCATCATCAAGCTGTCAGCGAGGTCTGGTGGTAATGTTTGAATTGTTTATGGAAGTATTAATGAGCTGTTTTAGGGAGTAAAAATAAAGAATCGCATTGTATGACAGGTGCAACAGAAGACTGGCAGAGGAGAGATGCCACATGCAGTTTGGTGAAGCAAAACGTGTAGTGAACATATAAGGACGTCCTTCAGACCAGTGACAAAGTTAGTGAGAATTGTTTGTGGGTGTCTGTCAAGGAACAAGTACGCAGGTGGAGTGTGCAAGACTAGTCAACTACAGAAGTGTTGAAAACTTAAAACTTAGTCCAACAGCTTTCTGAGAAAATCTCAGGCACTTGTTGCATTTGATTAATTGCATTCATTACAGTGCATCATCGTCATCATCATCGTCATCATCACTGACCCAGTTTTCCTATCACACGATTGCAATCCACAGAGTACAGGACTTTCATACTTCATTCTACTGCAACCTTACATGACTGTACACATTTCAAAGCCTCACATAGGTCTCAGTATGTCCTGTTCAAAGTTTTATTTCACCTCAGGATGGTCATCTACAACATTCAACCGACATTTTATCTTGACAGCCACATTTAACCAAACAGAACATGGACGACAGATGCCTGACGCAGACATCTGCACTCGCTGCTATATCACCAGCACATCTAGACACTAACAACAATCTGGCTGCAGCTGAATTTTCCATCCAGACTGCTGTCTAACAGAAAGAGACTATATTCATTTTAAACCGTCCCACTTTCCAGTCCATAAAAATCAGACATCTCCCAAACCAGAGTCTCGCCTTGGACCCCATTTATAGGAGAGACGGCTTTTCCAGCCAGACATGTCACACACACACACACACACACACACACAGAGACCCAGATTTGGCCCACTGGATCCTGGCTTCATCTCTCTCACACACACACACACACACACACACTCTCTATCAACTCGCCATTTCAAATTCAAGTTTGACTGACATGCACAAACTAAGGCCGGGGATTGGCATGGATGAGGTTTCTGCTGCCTCCCACTGAACAGCTATAAAAATATATATAAAAACCTCAGCAAGGTAGGCTCCAGTTATTTCAACACCTGAACGGACTTTCATGGCAGTTAGGAGCACTGCATGGTCTTAGTGCAAATTCACATGAACCTAGTGTAGTAAATATGTAACAGTTGAATATTTCTAGGGCTGTCCCAGTCTCTGAATACCATTTTTTAAACGTTGGTAGTCATCAACAGTGAATAACTGAAAGCTTGATTAAGACAGAATCACAAGCATGAGTTAGACAATGGCCATGCTGTGATTGCAACTATAATTATATGTAAAATGATCACTCAGAGACAAAGTTAGAAGAACCCAAAGGTCTCTTGTTCTCTCACATTGTGCATCTCTGCTCTTTGTAACTCTCTAGCCTCTTTAGTCACCCAGTGAGCACAGCAGAGAGGGGATGCTGTTCGTGGGCCAGGAGAGTAAGACACTATCACAAAGCATTAGGATACGCTCTGCAGATTTTTTGGCAGACCTTTTTTAAATAAATCAATCATTTAAAAATCAGGCTAAAGCACTAGAAGTGACTAGAAGTGCAACACGATCACATGCTGTAAGCAAGTTTCGAACCCTTGCTCCTTCAGTCTGCATGCTAATGTGCACTTGAGCAAAGGACTGCACTCAAATTAGCCCCTGTGCATCCATGTGAGTGTGACCTTAAAGCCATAGGAAAAAGCACAGAACAGGTGTGTGCACAGATGGTTGAACGTGCCCTGTAGTAAAAAGCATTAAGTGCTCATAGTGGAAAAGCATTATGTAATTATCCATCCATTTAACCTTAATTATTTCAGTAACTATTATTGCACACTGATGCAGAAAAATGCGTCCTGCTGTTAATAACAGAAAAACACTTTTTACAAGTTTTACTTTGAAAATCATTCTAGGCTGTTTCAAAATGTTCCTGCTGGTGAAGAGACGGAAAATAAGCTCATTGTTTCAGTTTTTGGTTGCATTCTAATTTATTATTCAGATCATAGCTCGTTAATCCTAAACTAGTATCACACTGGCTAAATAGAATACTGACGAAGCTAGGTTGGTGCATCTCTAAGTTTTAAAATACAACATTAATGTACAGTTCAACACAAACCAAAAAGTGTGATGGCGGAGGAAGTCGGAAGAATATAAATATCATCCTCTGACATCCATGGACGCCTGTACAAAGTTTTTTCAGTCCTGAGTGAAGCAGTAGAAAAATGAGCAACAGGTCTGCCTCTCACAATAAGCTGAAGCAGCTTAAAATAAAGGCTACAACCGTCTGCTGCTTCGTCTTCGTCCCGAAGCACTGAGGCATGCTTCTGGTAACTATCACTAAATCCTGATGAGACGTTTTAAAACACTTTTAACCATCATTCACATAATTTTCCCTTTTAGCAACAGGAGTTTTACATAAAGCTTTTATATAATTTACATTGTTAGCAGCTCTTCCAGGAATTATTATTTAATGTTGTGTTATTGTCTATAAGCCACTGTTTATTTGCTTCAAACGGCTGAAACTGCACAAGACGAGAGTTTCATATGTAGCGGTTCTATCGACAGCTATTCACAGCATGAGCATCTCACCTCATCTGCACAGACAAACCTCTGTGATGAGAGGACAGAGCTGTCAGGGCGATGCTGACAGGCTGCTGCCTAATATAGATGAGGCCAAACAAAAGCACAAGGCCTTACATACTTGGATGGCGGACCTTCTTAAAATAGAGGACTCGGTATCAATATGAAGCTAGATATTCTGGTGTTAACACCCCAGGGAACGTGAGGTCACAGGACTGACGGCACAAACACCACAACCCGAGAACACTGTCTCCCGTTTACTGGCAGTGGGAGCTATACCTATCTGCGACAAATGTTTGGGGAGTTGGTGTCTGCATTCTCTTCAGAGGCCAGGCAGTGCAGACATGCATGTTCACACGGACTCACAGCATACATGAAAACACTGGGATTCAAAAAAAAAGTGGGGGCAACTTTCTTGAATTAGATCTTTCACATTGACCGCTGCAAAGGCTCGTCCTGAACCCTCGTCTAACATTTCAACTCCTCTCCAGTAACGACTGCACAAAACCCAGACTCCCTTTCCAGCCCATAAACAGCCTTCTCTGTGGAATTTCCACGAGGAAACGTGTCTTCATGTCCTGACCTGGCTCCGTCCGGAGACTTTACGGCACACAGATACGCAGATGCTTTGTAGCTGAAAACCTCGTAAAAAGCAACTCAGGTTGCAGCAGCATCGGCCAGATTTATTTGGAAAGTCATTCTGGGCTGAAGAGAGTGAACAGAGTGAGAAATGAGCTCAGTGATGCTTCAGCACCAATGAAGTGTTTTAGCTGCACTAAGTAGCTCTCAGGTGCCAAAAGCACAACATGTACAGCATCTAAATGAGGTTTAGTCTCTGGAATGTTACATGAATAAACATCATTGTAATTAAGAAGATGAAGAAATTCTGGTGCGTTGCCCAGGTCTGGTTTGGAGTAAGCTGGTTCCCAAAGAGAGGGGCTTTGGGGCTTGATTACATACAGGGTAAGATGGACGAGGGGGCCAGAAGACAGATTGGTGGAGTGATGACAACCGTACTCAACGTGTACCAGACTGTAGGGGTGAAGTCGTTCCAGAGCTCACGTATGGTCATCAGGAAAACCAAAGGGAAACTCTATAGCAGACCTAGAAGGATGTGGATCCACTAGAAAGTGCTAGAACATCTGAGCTATGACATTTAACCCACTACCAATGCAAAAAAGAAAGATGGATTTAAATGTAAATGTATATTACTATAACAGGTACTTCAGATGTTTTTTCTTCCAACATTTTGAATGTTTTTACACCCCTATTTTAATCATTAACACAATGGGTGGGTTATATTTTTATACATTTATATAGCTATAATATATAGCTAAAGTTGCTGTGTGATTTAACTCATCCTGCCTTGTAATGGACTGTGACCTCTCCAGGATGTATCCCACCTCCTGGCAAATGACAGCTCAGACAGACTCCAAACCTCCAAACTATGAAATGTATGAGCGGTTAAAAACATGGACCTGTTTGCTATGAGACAACAGTGCTAACCACTGAGTCCCCATGCTGCTGCCTCATTATATTCTGTTAAGATGAAAGTGCCTGTTTTTTTTAATGTTACCTAAAGCACCATCAGTAATGCAGACATCATCCAGAACAGTGGATCTTAACCTGGGTTCGATCGAACCCCTAGGGTTTGGTGAGTCGGTTTTAGGGGTTCAGCAGAGCCTCCGCCGTGATATGCACGGCTCATTTTGTGCACCAGTAAAAAACATATCTG
>VUQG01002065.1:11480-26313 GCA_015106755.1 Etia nguti
TGTCTTGAATTTGAAAAAAAATCATATTTTATTTTTCACTAAAGAGGGGTTCAGTGAATGCGCATATGAAACTGGTGGGGTTCGGTACCTCCAACAAGGTTAAGAACCACTGATCCAGAATAAGGATGTGCAATGTGAAAGTGCAGCAACAGGTCTGCTGACACGTGTGCAGAAAAACAAAACCCAGAGTGTAAATAGTGTGTGCAAGCACTTGAAACCAAAGGAGGGAACATTAACTCAAAGACGTGGATCCAGAACTGAGCGTCAACTTTATGTCAACAACATGTTATTAAAATGTTGTAGTTACTGCTTGTAAACCTATTCTATCACAGTGTTCACAAAGGCTAACATCTCAGACAAAACTCCCAACTTCAGTTGGGTTAAGACCACTCAGTCACTGCCCGTGTACTGTCTGTGTGTGCTGCAGGTTTTGAGTAACTAAGAGACCATTTTGAAATGCATTAAATTTGGTATATTAAAAACTGAGTCGTATAGGTAGGAACAGCCTGCACCGTAGTGGTGGACAGCACAACTTTGCCAACCATTTATATGCTTTTATTCCTTTTAGGCATCAATTTAAATCTATCCTGTTCCATGTATGTTGACTCTCACCACTGTTAAACAACTGGTGCACATCACCTGTTAATAAGGGTCCCAAACACAAGTCTGATGGTCTTCTGGATGTTTTCCATGCACAGCCAGCTCCAATGCTCCTTCATCAGTAAACACAGGATGTTCAGAGCCACCTCAGCCAGCACCATCTCAGATTCAAAGCTGAGACCTTGTAAAAGGAACAAAAACACAAAAGACATAAATGCATAAATACATCCAACTACATTATTACTGTGGTAAAGGTAAAGATCACATGTCTAGAATATACTGTTAATTAAGCATGGGGTAGAAACAAATATGTCTATTAACATAATATAATCTGTTTTCAGTGATACATTCGACATACAGAACTGTGCAAAAGTGTCGAGCCAGAGTCTCATTTAAAGCAATAAAAGTACCATCAGACTGATGCACCTTGTAATACCATCTAGAAAGTGTCTGTTCAGAAACTGATTCAAATTTCTGTACGGCAACGATCGCACATACAAAAAAAACAACAACAACAAAAAAAACCCAGACAATTAAATACTATCAGTCATAGACTGGCCTCCCTAGTGTCCAGACCTCTCTGTTCTCTGATCATATTCACAGAGAACAGGACAAAAGGCGGCCACCATCCAAAGAAGAGCTTTGAATGTCCTTCAAGAAGCCTGGAGAACTGTTCCTACGAGCTACTTGTAACTAAGGAAAGCTTGTAAGAGTGCAGGCTATGCTGAAGAATAAAGGTGGCCACACCCAATATTGACTTTCAAGCTCATTGGAATTATACAGAGTCTATTTTTCCTTATATATTGTATTTCCTTTAATGTTTGCTCGTGTTTCACTAAATCGCTGCACCTATTTCAGATTTTTCCAGAAAAATATAAAGAAATGAGGGCTGGCCCAATACTTTTGTACTTCTGTATAACTGATGTACGTGTAGCTCTGAAGAGCATGCCAATGCTCCTTTTCATACGTTTATCAATAGTGCCCTCATGTGGCTGGACTCAAATGCTGCTGGTTCCTATCTAAATGCTACCATGCCTCAGCAACAGGTTTCTCACTCAGCTTTGCCTCTAAATAATTTGTGCATCGAATTTAAAGTATAATAAGAGTAAAATCTGATTCAGAAACTAACAGAACCTGACCTAAAGGTCAAACACACGCCTTGGTACTAAATACAGGTTATGAAAACTACACAGTACTGGATTCCATACCAGCTGCTGTAACTAACAAAATGTTTGTAATACTGGCAAAAGTCACTGCAGAAAAGCCACATCAACTACAACAATGCATACACATTTACTTGGCTGTCATATGTATGAACTCTCGATCAGGAAAACCAGAGTGAAGAATCCCATCTGCAGTAATGGTGCCAGGTCTCTGTTAAGGGTCACCTTGAACTTCCATGTGCAATACATGGCAAGCAAGAGGCAGGATGAGCAGAAGCAAGACTGAGCACATAACAGCATCCATCACTGACAGCAGAAGACACTGATTAATTTGAAAAAAATCATGAAGGTGGAGTGATGACAGGTGGGTTGCAAAGCAGCTTGCATTTGCACAGCAGCTGGGGAGAGGATAAAGCATGCACAGCATGACCCAGATAAGATTTGCCAAGTGTTTGTGTAGAACAGTATAAACTGACCCATGAACTGATGGAGGCTAACACCTTCTACCTTTCAGTGTCCCATGTTTGGTGCTCTCTTGCAAAGTCCAAACGGTCAGTTCTGTGGTGTCCAAGGAGACGAGGCCTTTGAAGACGCTGTTTGTTTTTGAAGCCCTCAAGTCTCAGATGCCGTCTGATGGTTATGGGGCTGCAGCCGGCACCAGTAATGGCCTTAATTTGGGTCAAGGATCGTCCAGTGTCTTGATGGACAGCTGGTGAAGTTTTTTTGAGTCTTCCACTTGACTTTTTTGTTCCATAAACCTCAGGATTATTTAAGAAATTCCAAATGACCGTCTTAGTGCATCCCACCTCAGCAGCAAGGCCACGCTGCGAGAGACCCTGCTTATGCAGTTCAACAACTCGACCACGTTCAACAAGAAAACGTTTTTTTGCCTTTGCCATCAGAGCGTCATGACAGTGTAACTACCTGACAGAAAATAACAGTGAATCCAAATTTTTGCACAGATTTGGCCTTTTAAAGACATGTGGTCCTAAACTTTTGATCAGCTGTAAAACAGCCTGTTTCAGTTTAAGCGTTGTTTTCAATAAATTGCATGGTCACAAAATGTTTTGTCTCAAGTTGATGTTCAAATAAGTGTCTCTATAATTCATACTATAGATTTACCTGACACTTCTGCACAAGTGGAAACCAGGTCTCATAATAACGTCCATGATATAGATTAATGTGAAAGTGTAATACTGACATTTTTACATTAAAAACAACCCCTGTTCACCATGTCATGGACAAATGCAGGTGAAAGCTCTCTGTGCAAAGAAGCAGCTATATGTGAACACGGCCCAGCCAAACTGTCGTCTTCTCTGGAGTGAAGCTTCAAAAGCCTCTGACTGTATGGAGGTGCACTGGAAATGGCAGCTTGTACATCAGGAAAGGCAACATGTTCCCATACAGACTAGCACATTTCTGCAAGACGATGCTAAACAGCATACTGCAGCTATTACAAGAGCATGGCTTCATAGTAGAAAAGTCTGGGTACTGAACTGGCCTGCCTACAGCCTAGACCTTTGGCCAACTGAGAACATTTGGCATGAAAAAAGACCACCCAGGACTGTTGACCTGCTAGAATTCTATATCAGACAAGATTTGAACAATATTCCAGTCCCGAAACACAGCAACGACATGTTGCTGCAATCAAATGACCTGGTTTTGTTTTCTTGAAATGGTACATTTTCTCAGTTTAAACATGTTTTCTATGTTCTGTTGTGAATAAAATATGGGTTTGCTAACCATTGCATTCTGTTTTTATTTACATTTTCCCAGTTTCGGGGACTGAAGTAAGTAAAATTGAAGCAAACCAGCAAAATAGAAGCAAAACATGGAAGGTAATGTTAAAGTTAGGAGTGTGGCAGCTCTTACTGACAGATGTAGTAACACCAACAGTTGTAGTTGATGGCTGTCTGTTAGGTCTCACCTTGGCTAGCCGCCTAGCTCGTCCGCTATTATGTTTGATACTTTTTGGAACAATTTTTAATGAAATTCATGTTTCAGTTTAGAGTGACTAAATTCTATTATTTTATTATTCTGTTACTTAGCACTAGTTAGCAGACGTGTGCCTGTCCATTATACCAATATAATATTTAAAGCAGTTTATGATGTACTTCATCCCCTCTTATAGAAACAAGAAGAAACTATAGTCTGCTAGTTTCACCCTTCACTTATGCTGGCTGACTCGGGAAAAAGCAAAAAAGAAGTTTTTCCTGTGGTAATTCTTTTTAATGGTGAAGCGCCGCATGATGCAACAAGTCCTTTCTGTTAAGATTTAAAAGTAGATAAGACTTAATGTTTTGGGATTGGACTGAATGTCTTAACATTTCTGACACACTTCAGGGGAGATACCATGGCATCCAACTTTTTATACAATCTCTGCTATGAACAGATCATATTCGAGGACTCGATGAGCCTGAAAACTCAGAGGAAACTGATGGAATGAGGACATTTCCCTCACACCTACTTAACTGCGTATACCAAGACATCCAAACATATCTGTTTATCCCAATAAACTATCTTTTATCATTTCTTAGCAGCAAGACAACCGTTGATTAAAGATTAACTAGCAACTGACCAACCATCAGATGCCTGTTTTAGACCTAATGTAGTAATAAACTGGAGTTTCCTGTTTTCTGGTCACTGAGGAGTACACGCAGTGCACTCATATTTATGTACATTAAACCCATTCATAATTGTCTAATCTCACAGAGGAAGGAGCTTTGATTTCATACAGCAGGAAATGCTCTGTCTGGTGCTGGTGAGGGAGCTGCCTGGACAGACAGTGCAGGGGGCAAGCCCACTGTTCAGAATTCCCCATAAATGTCCCCCCTAAGGCACCCACTGCCATCCTCACATGACAAGTTAAAGACCAACACCCATTTGTGTTCTTACACACGTCTGTTTAGTCTACAAAATGTAATGGCCTCTGTGACAACGTCTGAAGCAGTGTGTTTCATTTCAAACACAAAGCTAGGTTTCACATCTAATGCTTGCTTTGCTGCCTCGCTCTTTGTCTTTGCATCCACAGCAGCATTTCAGTTTGCCAAAATATGAACATGTGGTCAGACGCATTTGATCAGTGACGGGAATATGGAACAGAATTCCCAGCTGTAATCACAGTGAGATACTGAATGGAAAGTGGTAGTGAGTTAATGAGTCGGTGACCTGGTCAGACACGAAGGAAAACGAAAGCAGACAAGCCAGCGTGAGTCACGCACACACAAACACAGACACACACAGACACTCACACACACACAGACATGACGATAGTTGTGATAATGGTGATTCGAGATCCAGCTCAACACAGGCTTTTAACTTTTCCATTTAAGTTTGTCCATCTTACTGTAGTGACATCAGCCAAAGCCCAGATGATGATTTCTCCAGTAGTTTAGAGAAAAACCATCAAAAACATACAGATTTCAGAATTGTTGGAACTGTGCTGCTGTGTTAGCTGTTGGGTGTGACTGAAGGTGATGATGGCCAGTTTTATTTTATTCAATACTCTTATTGAGTATTTACTTGATTTGTTTAAATTCACATGCAGCACTGAAACATTCATCAACTAACATCAACCAATGTGAAGCCAATATTAGCCCCTGTCCTTACCGTGTTCCCGACTCTTCCTGTAATCCAAATGGCCTCCAAATTCTCTTAATCCTGCACAGGTCCCTCTCTCTGTCTCACCCTTCATGGTGTGTTTCTCCTGGTCATTGATAAAGGATTGCAAATATCCCAGAGACATCCCATTAAACATCTGTGGAATCACAGAACAGAGTTGTTAAATAGTTATTTAAACTTTAATCAGCTTGGTATGGTCCTTTATTATACAGTTAAAAAAGAGAAGGTTTGCACTTAATAACATTCAGTGAAAGTAAGTGCTTGATATTGGGCTGGATCCCATTTTCCTTCAGAATTGTCTTAGTTCTTCATGGCACAGATTCAGCAAGTTGACAGAAACATTGCTCAGGGATTGGTTTATACATACACGCTCTTATGTATAGATTGGTTGCAAAAAGTTCTCTTTTGGAAAGAAAAGCGACCGGACTTCTTTAAGTTTCTTGGTCCGGTACACAATATTCTACTCATCAGCATTTACAAAACATTTACATTCATATTTTTTTTTATTGTTAACTTACTCTGGTAAATTGGCTCATAAAGGCACAAAAGAGCTCCATAGTTTGAGCTTTTGCATCATTTAAAAAGTGTGCACCCGAGCTGTGATGAAAGTTGCTTACTGTGCTAGTCTGCTCCATACTGAACAAAACTGGAGGTCTTATGTCTGAGCCATTCATACAGGGAACGTTTTTACTGGAGAACTTCAGACGAGATCTGGAACAAACAAAACACACATCGATAAATATGACTGAACCAACTCAAGCAAATATTGAACCTGACTTAAAACAAGGCTGATTTTTATTACACAGTAATAACCATCATGTACCATCAAACCAGTAAAGATCCATACTATTGCACCGGCATCTCACTCAGCTTTGAAACCATGGAGGGCCTCTTCAGTGTTCCCAGCTTAAGTCTGAGTTGTTTTCATTGCCGGGAACAACAGCTCTGCTTCAATGTGCGTCAGTAAATGTTCAGTAAGAACTGCAATCAGAATTATGATCTGAATGCACAGGTGACCCACGGAGTGCATTCAGATCATAACTGTGGTGCCAAACACATTCTGCTTTTCCAAGATCAGCTCTATAACTGATCTATAGGCTCCACTTGTTCAGGGTTTATTTCTCCATTTCTATTGATGTTATTTCAGTTTTTACAGTATACGTGGTATACAGTGTGACAATGTCTAAGGCAGGACAGGCAGGGTGGAATGGGAAAGACGCAATAAAAGTACAAATAGAAATGCACAGCCTATCGCTAAATGCCACATCTGCAAGAAAAACAAACATACAGCACCTGGAGCACAAAAAGTCAAAAATGCGTTTGACTTGTGTGAGCTAACCCAACTCAAACCGCTGACCTTCTGACTCGTGGACGACCTGCTCAAACTCTTGTGCGGCAGCTACTCCAAAAAATACAAAAGTCAGTCTTCACAGCATTCCTGTTAGCTAGCTCTGATGGTGAGATGATCACAAGATAGATGCAGGAGGTGCAGGAAGGAGAGTGCTTCACTGAGATGGTTTAAAAAGCAAGTCAAGAGTAAGAAGACTGCAAAAAGACTGCATATGTGTCTTACCTGGTCTTCTTATCGGCACCTATTTTGCCTCCATCCACCTCAGTCTCATTATCCTCTGTGGGGCTCTGAGGCTCTGAACGAGGAAACGCCGTCTTCAGGGTGTCAACGATGGCATTCACCACAATCTGCACGAGTAAACACATATGAGGTGTATTAATTCCATTTATTCAGGTTTATTTATCGAGCGCCAGATCACAACAACAGCTGCCTTGAGGCATTACAAACTATGAAACCAGTGCAGGTTAGTTCTTCCATATAAACATCAGTGCTCCATCACAGCATACTAAGTACAAACACTCATGTATTACTCACTTGTGCTTGAATGAAATATTCACCTTGTCTATGCGTGACACAATGAAAGGTTTTTTGACAAAGGCGATCCTGGCATCTGTATTGAGAGCGAGAAATTCCTGCATCTCCTCACTGTTGGCTATTTCAGGGATGGCGCACAGTTGCTGAAAAGGTTGAAACAAAAGAAGCCACCTGAAATGTAGCAGCAGGCCAATAAACAACACATAAGTGGAATACAGAAAAGTTTTTCACCAACTTTTAGAAAGGTCTCCAGGAGACCCTTCCTGGCTTCTATCTTATCACTGTCCATGTTTCCAAATGGCATGTCTGGAAATATTTTCTTTGGACCTTTCACGCCTGAAAAAAGATCGGATTAGTCAGACTCGAACAAAAAAACTCTCCAAGGTTCTCAACGGTCTAATGCAACACTGCTTTTCAAATGTCGAGTGAAATATAATAAAACTTGATGCTTCATCTGTACCTTTGATGAGTTTCCGCAGTTCTGTTTTTTCTTCTAGTCGTGTCTGCAGATTGAGGAACTCGCTGTAGCGTCTGTTGACCATATGATAGGCTACAGACTGAGCAGAAGATGGATTCTCACAGCCCGTCTGTACGGTTTCAGCGTCCTCAAAGCCTGGCTGGATGCTTCCGGGGTTCTCACAAGCCATTGCCGTCTCATACTGTAAACATAAAAAACAAACTGTAAGGCTTCACTGATATCCCAGTGATGGTAAGAATGCACCAGTATAGGCCAAATGTTGGGATCCTGGACTATATTCGCTATCCCATCAGTTGGTGCAGGAAAATATGCAGTTTGTGACCTTGTTTTGTTTTTTTTAAATGTGTTAAGGTCTAAAACTAATATTAATTACCTGAAAGGTTTTTTAATTTCATGTCCACCTGAGTGAACAAAGCCACGATCAGTTTCCAAATAGACAACCCCTCACTCAGTCACTGCTACAGATTGGACCAAGCCTTTCTTCTTCTTCTTCGGATGGCTCACTCGTCAGTACTGGGGCTGAAGCCAGCACTCAGGGGCTTAAAAACTGCATTACTTTGAATACTGTGTAACTGAGTTTTTTTCCCTCTTAATAAAAAACATCCTTCTTTTAGAAACTGAGTTTTTGTGTTTACTTGTGTTATCTTTGTCTAATATTTACATTTGTTTGATGATTTGAAACATTAATTATGACAAACGTACCACAAAAATAGGAAACAAGGAAGCAGGCAAACCCTTTTTCACACCTCTGTATGTATTAACAAGCATACAGATTATGGATTAATCTTGCTAACCAAACTTGCCAGCGCTGATGATGATTAATTTAATGTTTAAGTAAAACTCTAACAACAGAACATCAGACAGAAGAATGAGTCCTGTTTCTGTGTATTTTAGGGTTTTAAACTCTTAGTTATTAAATAAAACTGAAAGTTAAATATGTTGACATATTAAAATTACTGCATTTTATCGTCATTTATATTTGTCAGTGCTAAAAACTGCACAAATGCAGAAAAGTTCATTAACATGGCCAAATGCCTGATAGAAAGGACACTCCTGAAAACACTGCTGTAGCACTCTTTGGGTTTTTTAAATAGGTCATAGATCAGCCCAGTAAACACCAACAAACAAATGCAATGTAGCAAAGTTACAAACACATTGTCCTTACTTTGATGGTGTAAAGTGTGTAGGGGTGCGAGCCGGTGCCTCGGTGCTCCTTAGCTGTGATGGTTCCAGTGATGCGGAGGTTTTGGATGATAACGGGTCCCTCGGGGCTGCTGAGGGGCTCAAAACTGAACGTGGGGACAGAGGAACAGCACTGCAATGTACTGACAACACTCAGCTCATTGGGATTCACTACCCCAGTCTGCTCTACGCCCATAAGAAGGTCTCTGTTGGCGTTTATAGAAGGGGAACTGCCTTCTCTCTCCAAGGAATGAAGCCTGCTGATACTGGGCCCCCCCTCTGCTGTGCTGAGTGATGACGGGACACAGCCATTAGTATGCTCCTCCAATTCTGAACTCAGCAGGAATTTGGGTTGGCCATCCACTGGACTCTGGCAAACATCCTCCAAATCCAACCCGTCGTTGGTCTCGACAGATGTGGCGCAATCTTTCCTACTGTCATCCAGACCATTATCTTGTCCTATCATGACCAAAGAATCGCTGGAACTGCGTTTAAAATCAGCCAAAGGAGAATCCGGGTCAGAGTCATTTTCCTGGTAAAATGGGTTTGACTTGCTCCCTCTTGTGTAACGCCTTAAAAAGGGTCGAACAGTTTCATCTCCTTCAGCGCTGTATTGTGGAAAGTCTGCCTCCGCGGAGTCAGGCACATCAAAGGCAGCGGGCGTGGGCGTGGCAGTCTCTATGTGACTGATCTTTTCAGCCTCCGCTCTCTGCGCAGGAACGTCGCTGTTCTTTTGAGGAGCATGTGTTGTCTGCGGTACTGGAGCAACCCCTGAGTCATTAGGTGGAGAGGGTAGGAGCAGGGATGAATTTGGTGATTCTGTTGTCTCTGGCGGTTGGCTGAAAAATATTTTGATTATGAGGAGGTTTAACCAGTCAGGGTCAGACAGTTTGGCAACGAGAGGGAGCAGGACATTGCAGGTTATCAGCTCTCCAACCACAAACCGTCCAGTGCGCGTTTCTAAGTGAGGTGAAGGCACTAAAACGTGCAGCAGCAAGTCTGTGACTGCTCTCACATAGTTGACTTCCACTGTCTCACTGGTCATGGCGAGGTGAGGTGTGCTGATGCTGGAATAAGCCTTCCACAGCTGCTCGTTCTCGCTGCTCCGATTTGCTCCCAGAGACACCTGCTGCTCGGTCACCAGCTCCTTGGCTTTGATGTAGTCCTGCAGATGGCAGCCGAACAGATCGAGGACCCTCTGGGTCAGTTCCTGCAGAATTCACAAATTTACACGACCTATTAGAGAATTTCTCAGATTCTCTCTCTTTTTTATTCTGCATATTAATTTAGCTTCTTTACGAGCAAAGAGATCTTGTAATAATTCCTGTGAACATTGCCGTTAATGGTCAAATATAAAGTAACATACACTAATAACGGTGTGACCCCTCATGTAGCAAATACTACTGATTATCCTGTAAGATGGCACAAGTAAATAGTCTGTTCTGTTTTATGCTGGATGTAAGAAAAATGACCAAAGTGACACTGACAAAGATCGAATGGTTATAGGCAGAAGACTGGGTTAGAGCATCTCTGTGGTACATACTGTAGACTGGTGATGAGCTGTTGGTGGATGTGCTGAAACAAACTTCATCTGAGGACTTGAACTACTTGAAGTCTAAATCACAACTCACAGGACCCTGCTGCTAATGTTCTGGTGTCACATACTATACAGTCCTTCTTATAAAGCTCACGCTTCTCAGAGTTTAAACTGTTACATGAAGGAAAAAAGCCCAAATTAGAGAGGGACAGTGGTAATGTTTAAAAAAGGAATTCCATTAGTTTCATCTTGAGTGAATTAAAGGGAACTACTGTGGTTTCTCTTATTTTCTGTCATATACATTATGTTACAATAATGTACTATAAATAAAAATGCCCAAATTTTCAAATGATGAAGTCAGCGACTGTTAAATAACCCCTGTCAGTCAAAAGTCCAGTCTTCAAGGGGCTATGACAACGCCAATAAAAGGTATTAATCATACAGAGTTAATCTTAAACCTGGAATATGAGTGTAAGCTACTGCCAGCACTGTCAGCAGGACACTGGTTCCTAACTTTAGAGGGTCCTGGTTTAAATCTGAGAGGACAATATTTATTCATTTCAACCGGTCAGTGCATTTCTGGTTCCTAAAAAAACCTGTCTGAGTCCATCTTAAAAGAACTCCTCAACAGTCACATGACCTGTGGTAATGGGTCACACCTTTCCTAATATTTACCCAGCAAAATTCCAGAATGACTTGTTTACTAACACTTATCAACACTGGTGAAACAACTACTGCATACATTATTTAATAGATGGTTTTATCCATCAAGACTTTTGGAAATGTCTTTACAGATTTTAATGCAGATTTACAAGTGCCCCTCATCCAGAACAACAAAAACTGTAAACAGTTCTTCAAGTACTTGTAATACTTCCTGGCCCTTCACATTAACTACAGAAAATTCTTGCAAGCACATTGTTAGACCTTGTGAAAGCTCCCTGCTCAGAAGCCTTTAAAACTCAGTACCTTCCTGTCAGCTGTTCTTGCTCGCAGTTTCAGCCTCATGGCCATGGAGATCATGGCTTCTTCAATCTCTGTTTCAAAAGCACTCTCAGAGGACACAGTGGAGTACCAGGAGGTGACAAAGTCTCTGATGATTTTCTTCACTGTGTTGTGGATCTCCTGGTCCAAATCATTTTCATCTTTCTCAGACTTTGGAATCTGAAAATTAGTAATACCATAATGAGTGAGAATGAGTGGAGTCTAAGGTTGTCTTAGCCAAAACTGTTTAGAATCACATCCATATATATATATATTAAAAAAAAATAAAAATCAAGCTGTAAAGCATCATTAATTATAGACTTACTTGCTCCCAGGTGATAAACCTCTCCAGGTGAATCACACTGTTGGATTCCAGAACAGTCTGCGAACCGAGCCAGCCACCGAGCACCAAGAGCAGGCTGGTGAAGACACACAGCAGCCAGATGTTGACCAGCAGGTGGAACAGCACAAGCCATGCCAACACCACACCAACGCCCAGCAAGCTCCTCTGTCCCCACACCTCAGCCATGATGATACAGGGGTTACTGTCTCAATAGCCTCAACTGGAGAAGTGACGACCAGGCGTGCCGGGTACCATCACTCCTTAAAGAACCAAAACAATAATAACTGAGCGTAATATGGGAAACCGGATGAGAAGCGTTCTGAGTGCAAGCAGAGTGGGAATAAGTTGAAGTAAAGGGAATGAATGTGCCCCGGTGCTTTAGTTTCCTGTATATGTATTCGTGTAACACAAACATATTATCCACAATGCTTATCACGTATTGACAGCAAACAGAAGAAGTGTTATAAAATGCTTAACTGACATTAGGGACAATGTGTCTCGCGGGCACTTATTTGCTGAGCCAGAGTGTGTATGCTAAAAGCTAACGTTGGATGTACCGTGCTTCGGTAGTAAATGCACGTCTACATGCTTCACTAGCTAACTCGGTGTAGCTAGACTACGGTCATGTATGTGTATTTATCGTTTATAATAACTTCCGTGAGCTAACGGTGGTACTACCGTTAGCCAAAAGGCATTAACTGTCGTTGTGAGACCAAACTTCGCTCAGAAATTTGACCATTTAAATTAATTTGTTTTATGATGATGTACGTCCGACAGGCTGTTATAAGCTGTGACAGTAGCTGAGCAAGATGTCAAGATTAATGTCTGCCCTTTAGCTGCTTCCTCCGTCAGTAACAGCAGCACAAACAGGCTGAGAGGTAGCTGGAAATATGAGTGACATCGTTGCTTCTAAGTGTTTTGTAAAGATGCTGAAATGAAGAAAACGCGCTATATTTGACAGAGAACTGCAGCACGCATATACCAACCTTACAGTGCTGAACCAAAGACACGTTACTCCAGGAGCGCGCGACGCCTGCTCTCAAATGCACTCAACAAACTACAGCACGAGCTCAGACAGACCAGCACCCTGCACGAGCCGTCCAGCACTCAGTGAGAGGTCTCGTGAGCTTCTCGTCTTCAACTCCTCGGTCTGGTTTGTTTACTTCCTGTATTGCGAGCTATGACGTATCGATTGGGGCAGGCTCAAAGGCTTCGGAGGCAATCCGGTAATAGTCCGCCAAAAACTGACTTTCGGTATTTGCCAAAAAGTGACTGCCCGTGTTTAAACTGCTGTGAATGACTTGTTGGCCTATAATATGTAGGTCAAATGTATCCCTCACGAATGATATCAAGTCATCGTGAGCCACAAACAACATTCCTGTCACAACGTAGAAGCCGCAATCAGTTTATGGCAAAGTGACTTTTATATATCTTTGATTTATCCAGTTAAAAAATCTCGTTCACATTAAAATCTCTTCCTTTTTTCTTTTTCTTTTTTTTAGCTGAAATTGCAACAAATTTAACAATAGTTCTGTAAACATATGTTAAGTGGCCAAAAAGGACCGGATTGGTTATATGTAGGTAGAATAACACAGAGTCACAAAAGAACAGGTGATGTTTAAATTTGATCTATACCCTCTTTGTAAATCCTCTTCACCAAAGTCTGTTTACCAATATAAGTAAAGACTACACATAAAAAACACATGGAGACATTGGAAATCAGTCTGTAATTTGCATTTTTACAAATCCTGAAATACCAATTAAATATTATTTTGCTATTTTGTGTAAACGTGGCCGCTTTTACACTCATTTACTCGTCAACATAGGTATAAGGGCCAATTCAGCGATCACATCATGGATTTATTATCAGATCACAATAAAATCTGAAGTCTCCATCTTTCTAACTCTGTGCCTCCATGGAGGGCAAAGCTGTCAGTCTACTTGAACTAAAAACGTTTACTTTACGTGACTATACAATTTGCCGTTTAAATAAAATTATTTGTAGTCTATAAAGTTTTTGATACAGAACACTGGAAACAATAATCAATCATTTATTTATTCATTTATTCTCTGTAGTTGGTCACATTGACGGAAGGACTGTCACAGATGGATCTTGAAGATGATGTGAATATCTGAGTTAGGATGAGGCTGAAAGGACTCAAAAACTGAGTTAAATCCATGTTAAAGTGAGCCTGCAAACAGTCTGTGTTCTGAACATTACATGTTGAAATCTGTTCACAGATTCAGTCATTAAACGCTGCCGAGATTTTGATAGATGCGGCATCTACATCTCAAACATATTTTCTATTGAAAATCACTTAAAGCAGTCTCAGTGGATCCACGCAGAACCGGATCACGTCTAATGTCTCAGTATACTGTGTCATGATCACAGTCCACTTGCTGGATCCAAAACAGATAAGAATCGTGCATTCAGATTTCATCAAGCTCAGATCCAGTTTGGCTCCGGTCGTTTCCCAGCTCATCCCATTCAGATCCCTTCATAGTGGTTTAAGTTTTCCCGACACGATGTGTGTTCTTTATTTAAAATGGTTCATCCTCCCAAAACTATACTGAGATTTTTTTTGTATTTAAATGACTTACTCCCAGTCTTTAAAACACACTGCCAGGACCACAAAATCTAAATACAGAAAGTTACATAATGGGAAAAAAAAGTGTCCATTAGTGCTGGTTTTCAGTTCTTTTTTTATTTTCGCTTTCACTACAAGTTGTATAATAATAGTAAAAATAATAATACTAATAATACACATTATTCAAATTTGTTTTTTTCTTCTTTTTTTTTTACACCTAGTTTAGTTTCTGTTTTAAGTAGCTAAAATAACATTGGTAAATAATTACATTACTGCATGTGTACAAATCAGACAAATTGAATACGTGTTAATTCTTGAGCAGAAGACGTGCTGATGAATACCTCACCACTCCTGATTAAAAGGCTCCTTCCTTCATATGGCCTGGAAACAATCTCAAGATGTTAAAAAGAGAGAGAGCAGAGAAGAAGAGCAGGTTCAACTGCTAGAAGTATTTC
>VUQG01002066.1:0-18124 GCA_015106755.1 Etia nguti
TGTGCTGGCATTTCTCCTGCAGTGTTGCTATCAGTGTGTGAAGAGTGGGAGAAGAGGGTTGCATTGAGAATCCAACACAATGGGCAGCACATTGAACACATTTTATAAGTGGTCAGAAACTTGTAAATAACTCATGAAAGAATAAAGTTAGGTTGAAACCAAGCACACCATTGTTTTCCTTGTGACAATACCAATAAGTTTGATGTGTCACATGGCCCTCTTCCTATTGAAAAAACAAAAGTTGTATCCAAGATGGCCGACTTCTAAATGGCCACCATGGTCACCACCCATCTTGAGGAGTTTGCCCCCTCACATATACTAATGTGCCACAAACAGGACTTTAATATCACCAACCATTCCCATGTTATTACGGTGTATCCATATAAATGGCCCACCCTGTACTATGCATGTGCAATGTTTGCTAACATCATAGCTTCTTTGGCTGTTGTTTGGCTCTTTGGGGAGCTTAGACATGACAATTGTTTTCTTTGCCCCATCTCCTATAGATTTCTACTCAGGAGGCCTATAAGCCAAGTCTCCTCCTTATATGATGTATGGTTTAGTCATATAGCTAGCTAACTAGCATATCCTAGCAATTAGAGAAGCTGCTAGCTATAATCTGTAAGCATAAGCTAGTGTATAATATTTCTCAGAGCAGGTTAACATGAGGACATTATCACATTGCACAAAGCAGCGTGTGTGCAGTGTGATTTACCAATCCACAATAAAAATCATAATTTTTAATTTTACATTTGATTTTTAAGTTTTAAAAATAAATGTGCACTCACTTAGTTTGCTGAAGATTTCTGAACTCATCTTCTAAAACCATTTTAAATGCAAAGCAGTTGTTAGTTGCAGTATGGGATCAGCCACTGAAATGGCCCATAATTATTATTTTGGCATTCTCCAGCAGCTGCTTTAGTTGTTATTAGTGGGCCGCTGATTGGTAGTCATTTGGAATATGACCATTTATTCTCCATCATGTTTGTGTGTGCGCGCTGTATTGTATTGTAACTTTATCCATTGCTGTCTATTACCAAGTCTACTGTCACTCCCTCCCACTTCCTCCATAACCCAACAGATTTATGTTAAGTTGTCTTCCATCCACATTTTGGTTAAACTAATGTCTGTTTTTTTCTGTCTCTTGTCTAATCTGTTTTTTGTTTATTTTTTTGTGTGTGTGTATGTGTGTCTGTTGTCGTCCTGTGCGGCTGCGGCTTCACCTGCTGCTGATGCTGCTGCTGCTGATGCTGCTGCTGATGCTGCCCAATATACACCAACCCCACTGCACGCAAACCCACCACTGCCAACATCTGGTCAACAACAAATGATGGACACCCCTCTTCCCTTCGTCCCCTTTAATCTCTATCCAAAATCCTCTGACACATTTTCCAATCCCTCTCATTTTCTGTCTTTTCCTCTGTTTTTATCTGCTATCACTGTCTTGCCCTTCCCCCTCATCTCCACCCTTTCCCCCGCTAGCAACACGCAGAGTTGAGAGAGCAGCATGCCACCTCCGGTAAGCCAAGGACCTTTCAGAGGAAGGGCTAAGGCCAGTGTACCCAGTCAGCACAATGGCCAGGGCTGATATTTAGGCTGAAATTGATCAAAAAAGAATGCATGCCTTCTTGTTTTTCCCAAGTATTGAGTATTTAAACTCAATTTTAGTGGTTAGTTAATTATTTATTTTGGGAAAGTGTGTCACTGTCCACTTCATATATGGCTTCACAACAAAGTGTATCTGCATTTGGAAAAGCAAACAAAGTCCATTCTTTTACACAGAGTGTAAAGATGAACTTTTTATATATAGTATATAATGTGACATTAAGAACGCTCACCCTTGACTTCAGAAGTTAAATGGAAAACTTTCCACTAGACGTTGAGATTGTCTTGCTCTTTCCTTTGTCTAATATGTAAATTCCACTTTCAAATATAGCAGAGAGCCATATGGACTAGTTCACATGTAGTGCTTTTCTACTCTTCTTGAAAACTCGAAGAGCTTTATACAAAATGCCCCATAAAGCACTTTTTTTCTACTCCCAAGTGCTTTCTATGTAACATTCCCACACCTTCCTACTCCGATGAATGCATTGTAGAGCCATTAGGTATTCAATATCTTGCCCAAGACTGGCAACTGGAAACATTTTAACTAAAGCCACAATAACTACTGCTGTTGCAAGATGGTGTGTGTAAAAATAAATGAATAAATACATTACTTAAATGGAGATGGGATAACAAGACACATTTAGCTGTTGAACCCAGTAAGACCGGAGCAGTTTTTGTTTTTTATGTTACAAATATTTTTAGAACCCTAAATGGTAGTAGTGTTTTCATACTTATACACGAGTCCCGTGTTGTGTTTTTAATGCAATGCAATTCATCCAAGATGGGCTCCCATTTCTAAGCAATAACATGCCTGCCTGCTTCATTAGTGCTCAGTAAACAAGGTGGAGTAATAGGGGAGAGGCTCACATCTTCAGGTTATCAGCTCTCATAAAAACCATCATGACAATAATGATGAAAAAAATATTATGTAAGTTATCAAAATAGGTTATGAAACAGAAGGCTGCAGCTATCAGATGTTCCACAAGAGGGCTGTGTGTGGATGTTCTCTGATTTCAAAAAAGGTGGCAACATGTCAGATTTTTCTTCTGATGTCTTCCCTTTTCATCTCTCACCTCTTCTTCCTTCTCCTTTTATGTAGCTGCCATAGTGTGCAGTGATGACACCGTCCTTCTGACACAGACCACAAGCAGGATGAGCCAGCGCCAGGTGAAGGAGCGGGACAAGGAGAGGGAAAGGGAGAAGGAGAAGGAAAAGGAGAAGGAAGTAGGCCTCCAAACACCCAACAGGGAGCAGATTGCCAGCCCCTCTACCCTCAGCCCAGGGGTCAGCTACAGCCACGGTAAGATCAGCATTCCCTTTCCAAAACACTGTGGTTTGCTTATTATTGTCATTAGTTTGCACTTTGCTTGTTTGAGAGCTGAGTGCACAGTGAGCGAGAGGAAATGAGAGAGAGAGAGAGAGAGAGAGAGAGGGTTAAGACATGCAGCTGAAATGAAATCATGTCCATCATAGTTATTATAGATCAGCTTGTTCGGTCATGACTTACCGTGTCTCCATTACTGTACATTATGTCATCACAGTAGTAACAGATTCTCCCATTTAGAAAAATGCATTACGACGTGCTCTCAGATCACATTCGCACTAAAAAAAAGTAGTCAGGATATTTCAGTTGATTTAAAAGTTGTATAAGTGCAGAAATGTGTACATTTTCAAATGTGGGTTAGGGTTTTTAAACCTTAACCCTAACCCCTTCCTGCTGCTTGCCGTTTATGCAAACATTTGACCACCTCCTTATTTTTTGGCTGTTATAGTAATGACGGGATAAAGTAAATTACTAACACCATCCCCCACCCCACACCCCCTCACATCACTACATGTCCTCAATAATAATAAAAGCAACCTGTGCTGCCTATTTGAACAAGTAATGATTTTTTTTTTTTTCCCCATTCAGGCTCTCAGACTCATTATGCAGCACTTTCCCGATTATTGCTGTCCTACTTAATGCTAGTGCAGTAAATATCTCTCCTACTCTTACAGTCCAGTTGGTACATTTTCCATATAATACTGAATTTAAGAGCAAATTCTGAGCAGATTGTTGATGTATTGCTACATGTACTTACTTACTATTATGCCAAGAAATTTGATAATGACCGGCAGACAGTTAATCCTGCACAATGAAATATATGTTCGGCTTTGTGCTTTCTAACTGTTTTTAAAATCTGGGATTTTTTTAGTTGTTTTTTTTTAAATACAAATTTGTTTTTCAGCCATCACAGGAAGCCAAAGAAACTTTACTTCAGTTTCTAAAGTCAGTGCTTCCTCCAGTCTTTGTGGGAATTTCTGTAATGAAATTCTGTCTTAGATCTCCTGAAGCCTATAGGATACAATACACAGTAGCAGTCTCTCTGCAGTTTGTCATGATGATGCAAAAAAAAAGAATTTTTAATGTTAATCACATTCTTTGTGATGACCTCAGAGTGGAAGGTTGCATATAGGCCTCAGAGAATGGGAGAGTCGGAAGAAACCAACAAGAAAAGGGAACTAGAGGAAACTGTCTGACTTACACAAAATGACGTGTGAAAACTTAGATGAGGGCAGCCTGTGATCCAGCATAAAAGATGCTGAAATGCATGCTCACCTGGAAAAAGAAGCAAGCAAACTTACTAACTCAAAACTAACTAAAGACTAACTCAAACAGAAGATTCTTCACCTCAGTAAACAGAGCAACAATTCTGAGTGAAACACAACTGAAATATATCAAATCAAATGTGTGCGTTGTATAAACTGAAAGTATACCAATCAAGTCATTTTCATTTGACTAGATTTCATCAAATGTTACATCCACTGCCAATTTAGAAACAGCAGTTATCCTGATATGCCTGTCTTTGGATTGTGGGAGGAAGCCAGAGTACCTGGAGGACACCCACGCAGGCACAGGGAGAAAGTGCACACAGAAACCAGTTTGGTGACAGTGCTAACCACTGCGTCACTGTACCACCCTAATAAATACATTTTCAAGTCTGGTGTATGTGTTCAGGTATATTATCATTTTCCTACATGTGTTTAATTCCAAGAATAAGAGATCCATCACAGGAAAGAACTCCTAACTCCTACTAATTAACCAGTTAATTGAGAAGATTTATAGTCATGTCTGTTCATAATAGACCTTTTCAATTGTGTGTCTTTGGTTATTCACGTTTGTTTGGAAATACGTCTTTAGAATTGCAAAGATGAATAAATCCAAAAAATCAGCTCTCTGTTTCCTTTAAATGAAAAGTTATACTAATCAGACGCATTCCTCTCTCTCCAGTATTTTTAGAAATCATGTTTTGTAAGAGATAAATGTGCTCTTCGGTACAACCAGGACTTTTGTGCTCCTGACATGACATATTGCCTTTGGTAATATTAGAAAACTAGCAAACATTATGTTGCGGTTTTGACTGTGCGGTGGTGCTCGTGATTGCCGTCTGATGCTGCTGTTTAACAAATGGCACATAGAATTTCTTTGAAAGTCAACCAGCAAGTCAAAGAGAGGAGCTTTGTTTCTGGGCAGCATCACATGGCATGAAATGATAAGATTTCTCTCATGTGATTCTTCAGATTTGCACATTTCTTTCACTAACCAGCTTTGTGTAATGAGGCTTAATGCAGAACTGAGCTCCTCTGCAGCAGTTGCTCTGATAAAGCACATGAATATTAATTGTTTGTTGAATAACCAGAATGACTGTCTCAGACAGGAGCATTAAAATATCACCGGCTCAATGTGTTTGATACACAACATGCTTGAAAAACACTATATACTATAGACTATAGGAAAGGTCTAAAAACACACACACACACACACACTGACAGATGCAATCATTGTAGTTGCTGTTGAGCTCTAAATAGAGCTGCATACTGTACACTCTGAGCCTCTTAACTCTTATAATCCTGCTTCCTTTGTCTTCTTTTATTCTGGTGCGTGTGATGTTGACACTTTAAGACATAGAAGCATTGGCCATTTGTAGCCTCAGGATAGTGATCAGGGTTTTGCTTAGTCTCTCTTTTTTCCTCCAGCCAACTGCAGAACTTTTTTAGGAGATCCCAACTTCAAACCTGCTCATCCCGTTCCACTCGAGATTTGATCTCTCTTTCTGGAAACCATCTCATTCAGGACTATTGATGGGCTCAGGGTTGGAAGTTCCCATGCAGCAGAATAGGAACAAATCAAAGAGAGGGGTTCTATTGCTTTGAACAAATTGGTCTTACATCATTGCTCGTGCCTTAGTCTTGTATTACAGCGCCCTCTTGTGGACACCTTACTGTGATTATACACTTGCAAGAGTGTTGTTTGATTTCCTTGTATGTGTTCTTAGTATCAGAAATTCAGTTTGATTCCTCTTAAGATCACGGAAAGCATGAAAGACAAACAATGTTAGGCTGATAGTTTTGACTTTGAGACTGTAAACTGTGACAGATCCTTTGGAACATTTTTCACTCACAGCAACAAAAACAATGTGAGATTTTATGTTTTAAAGAAAAATATTTTCTGGCAAGTCTTTCTTATAGCAGACAAGAAAAACTGAATCTCTGTGTCAGTGTTTCCTACATTATTCTAGGGTGGAACTCACTTTCCTACCACAAGAGAGAGCAAGCGGTACAGAGAAGTGATAGTGACTGTGTTGTTATTGCAGAAACGCTCTCTACGTCATGTGTATATCCAGTCAAGGATAACTAAAGAGTGTGATCTGTGTGTTGATGTGTGGATATAGGCTCAACACATCAGCAGCCTTTTGGGATCGGTCCATTAAAAGCTTTATCAGACGTTTAATGAAATGCATGTTTTGTGTTTATGGTCTGGTTGTAACGTATTGGTATACATATTGGAGTAAAAAGTGCTCAGTCAGTCCTTGGCTAATAGTTTTCTCATTTTCTGGTGTAAGAATACACTTGAAATCAGTCAACTTACTTCACATTCTAATCATCACTGCTTCAGAGAAACAAGAGTCGGTAAGAATATATACCCAGTGTGACCCTCAAGTCCCTGCAGTCCAGAATGGGTATCCATGGCAACCGATTTGACTTCAACATCTAGCCGTTGGTCTTGAGTCAAAGTGATGACAGTGTTTGCTTTAACGTGCTTTCTCTTGACCAGTGTTAACATAGATTCTGCCAGATATCATTGGGTTAAAAGAGGCAGTTTTTTTAATATTGGAGTTCACTAATGAATCCACCCCATACACGAGGGCACGACTGCTGCTGTGGTACAGATATTTCTGGAAAAAATTCTGTAGGAGTTGTGAGAACATTCACATCTAAGGTGTGAAGATGGAATTTGATTTTGAATTGCTGTATTGGTGTGTCGACACTGCAGAGTAAACGACAAGCAGGAGGATAACAAGTTGTGTTGACACATAATCACATTTGATTGTACCCCAGCTGTGATGTGCTGACTAACCCTCTTGATACATTTGCATACATAGTAATCATTTTAAAAGGCTAGAGCTTAAAGCTCCATGTTTACATGTTCATGATGGATGAAATCCCTCTTATCCTCTTCATAGCAGATTCTGACCTCATTAGCAAGCATTTGAATCTTATTATAAAGAAACGTGCACAAAAAGCATCTCCTTGTGTACCCCTGGAAGTTTCAGCGTTTCAGTGTGGCCTCTAGTTTTTACTTGAAGTCCCCTCTGTTCTCGAGAGCTTATGTGCTTGATCTCCTGATGTGATGCAACACTTTCAGATCTCTGGTATGTAGCTTGAGGCTCGATTTTCATCACTGGTGAAGATCCTGAAAACAAAAATTGGGTCAGTTTGACACAGAAGTTGATTTCCTTACTAAAATTGTGGATACGCAGCACTGAAAGCAGTTCATGCATATCCATATTCTCTGAAAGCAGAGAATGTCTAGATTAAATTGATCCTCATATGTTGCTTAGATGCTAAAACCTAGCCAGTGGTCTTCTTCTACATCTTCTTCACTGTCTTCTGCTCCTCCTCCTCATTGCTTTTGTCAACCTCTCATCATTGAACTTAATTAAGTGTATTGTATTGTAATTGATCACACACTTCTGCATTTCTGTCCTGCCTGGAACAGATGCTGGACACACTGGAGGATTATATCAGTGGTGTCCCCATGGAGGTGTTGGAGTAGGGGGCTGGGGAGATCAGTGCTTAAACTGCTATCCCCACAATTAGTACTAGATGCATGAATGGATCCAAATATATGCATGACCATGTAGTGTATTTACATTTCTACGCAAAGGGAATGCAATTTGACTGTAAAATTGACTTTTTGGAAATCGAATTACTGCTAGAACGGTTGGAGATAACCAGATTACGGCAGCATCTGAAGAAAAAGTGACTAGATGTTATATTTATCACCTAGAGCATGTATTTCATATCACTGATTGGATAGTTTCAGCTCATATTGAAAGTGGGATTTTCCCATAAGCTATCATGTTTGCTCTCTAAATATTAATTCTAAAATTTTCAAACGCTGAATTTTGAGTTTATTACAGTACATTGCAATCTATAATCTTGTTGATCCATATTAAGAAAGATGGACATAAAAAATACAACCATACCTGCAAGTTTTAATTTTGCATTTAGTTCAGATTGCTTTCATGATTTTGCGTGCAATTTGGATTATTTAGTTTAATTAGTGAGAGAGAGAGCATAATAACAGGTTCACAAACTCAGTGTGTTCCCTAAAGAAATAAACTCATCACTAAAGGAAACTTCACTCACTTCACTTCACTTTCACTTGCTCCTCTTGCCAGACTGCTACTGGGAAAGTTTGAAAGAGATGCATGTGTGAATCATACGAGGGGGCGGATGATGAAGAGGATAAGACGGTGAGAGAATTACAAAGATTTGATAAAGAAATGAAGAGGAATTGTAGAGGAAGGAAAAAAGAGGAAAGGAAGGAAGTTAAGCTATAGTGCCAGAGCAGGTGGAGTCAGTGCGGATTTAAGCTCAGCCGCAGGGATTATGGCGTCAGACAGGGTTAACAGCATGGAGGGGGCTGGTCTTATCTGAAACCCCAGCCACTACCAATCCAGTGTCTCTCCTTCCACCTACGCTCTCATCCAATGAGCGCCTGACCCTGAAAGGCCAGAGCACTGAAGGAGTTTGACCAAGGTTTGTCTGCAGAGAGCTGGAGGACATGAAGACATGATGGAGAATATGTCTGCTTGCAGCCTGAGCTCTGCTCAGACAGCTGAAGGCTTGTCTGGACTGACATGACTTGGGTGTAAAGCATGATTTGGGATCTTAAACTGCTGGTAGTACTTTTAAGATTTAACCTTCAGGAGTCCAAGGTATAGTATTAAGTAGTACAAGCTGTCATAGCAGTTGAAGTAGTGCTTGGTGGTATTGGAGGCAATGAAGGCAGAAGAGTAACATAGTTTGTAGCCGCTCACGTGACTTCTAGCTCTAGCCTGTTTAATGATTTGTGCTGTCTTGTGTGCTCTCACAAGGACAGAAGGGAGCTCACACCAACATGAAACCACTTTTACTCATCAGAGTATAAATGTGGACTGAAACAAGAGTCTTGAGATATTCATGTTGTTTAATTTACTGTAGGGAGGGAGGAGTACAGCAGAAGAATGATTTAAAAAGCCTCCATGCTCCACAGCTTATCTAAGGGTTACAGGGCCTAAGACTATAGATGTTATAGTCTAGAATCTTTGATAGAATCTTACTATTCTATCAAAAAGTTTTTGTTCACTTTTGTGATTGACTACAAACATGATAATAACTTATGACTTTTATTTTTTCAGTAACTTAACAAACAGCTTTGTTTATTGCAGACATAGTGAAGAATAACACGAGATTTAATGAACTTTGCATTGTTTTGAACCATGACACCCTGTAAAGCATCAACAGTGGTCAGATAAACTCATTTATTTATGTAATAGCAAGTCTGCTCTGGACAAATAAGACTAAGAGTCTTAGTGGCTCTTTGTGGCCACATTTAGCCATAGGAACATCTTGAGCTAACATACTAACAGTGGTGTGCTAGTGCTATCATCAAAATCCAGAATATTCACCATCTTCAGCCTAAGTTCCCGTCCAGCTAATGGCCCTACATAACATGCTAAGTAATCATCAAAAACATCTCAGAGCGTGACAAGAATATCTTTTCTGGTTTTTAAGTAAATGTGGCTTTCAAGACGGTTTGCATTCAGTTCTCCTGATAACGAAACCAAACAAGGACGTCATACTGATTTTACATTGTGGGCGACGTACAGTGCCATGAACACTTTGATCTTAATTCAATTCAGTGTCACTTGTACAGCACCAAATCAAAAGCAGCTGTCACCTCAGTGCAAGTGGGCCTTACCAGTGAAACTCCTCTTTGTCAGTGTAAAGAAGTTTAACTACACATTTAATCCGTTAGATATTTAAAGAAACAGAAGTATAGTGTCAGGCTTTTGGCTTAAATTATAAGAAATAAATGTGTAAAATTACCAAAAAGCTTCTGTTAGCTAATAGCCCAGGCTGTCATATGATTATAAAACAGAAACATCTTGTTAATTGAAGATGGTCTTTTGTTCTTTTCTTTTTAATGTATCAGGAGTCAGCCCTGGGTAGCCTGGATATAGCTGGGAAAATGACCCAGATGATGACTATATTTAGAAAAAGTTTGTCATGTGACTCAGAATGCCTTTGGAGTAACCAAAATGGGCATTTCCTCCTCTGCAAGCAGGTTAATGAGGTCTGGGATGTGAATTATACACGCAGACCATCTAATTAGCTGTATTCATTAAAGCACGGTTGAGGCAGGCAGCGCTCACATTTATCAGCTGTAGATTGATTAGCTACCTTGGGGACAGATGTTTTGGAAGGGATTACACTCACAAGTACTTCACAAGTTATCTTGGATGAAATATTCATGGACAGCTGGCAGCAAGGCTTTGCGAGATGCAGGCAGATTACTAGATCCTTGCAAAGGTCTAGAATGAAAGAATGAATAGGACGGGTGAGATTAAAGATGGCAGAAGACAGCAAGGAACAGGAGCTGGTAATGTTCTTCAGTGTTGGGTTTCAAATCTAAGACACAGGCCAAATGTGTTCATTCGCTCTTAGATAAATAAACCCGTTATCAGTCACTGTGTTTATATGAACCATACTGATGACACTTTATCTTTCACTGGCCTTCAGCTTTAAACCTTAAAAGTTTATCCTTTAAAAAGTCATGAGCACATTCACTGTGTGTATAAGAGAACTAAATCTAAAATAATCCAGATATATCAGCTTTTGTCTGATTTCAGATGAGACAAAAGGTTAGCTAGATTCATGGTGCTGAGGTACCATTTATAGGAAGTGCTCAGTGTGTCAAAGATGTGTGCCAACAAAGCACTTTACAGTCAGTGTCACCTGCTTGGTCACAGACAATGCACCTGATTTTAGCTCTATTTACTGTACCTGTGTCCAGGAGAAGCACACGTTTCAATGCGGCATTCAGTGGCCGCCCTGCAGCCTTGAGCCTTCTGTGCCTTTGAATACTAAAGCTTAACCTGGCAGTGCTGACAGGCTTTCTTATTTTCCTGTGTAATGTGGGAATAAAAGGGTCATCTGAGCAGCGGTGTGACAACAAACTTCCTTCTGTCCTCAGAGCATCTGCTTTATGTGCACATGTTTGTGTGTGTTTGTATACATATTTGCAATCTGATGACTCGTTATAGCATAGCAGTTATGGTTTACAAGCTGTAGGTATTTGTGCTGTCAGATAGAAAAGGGAATGAATAAGGGACATTTCACTGCAAATTAATTTGGATATTTATACCAGCAGCCAGTGATGAAGCTCTTCTGACTCAGTTATACTAAAAGAATCTAGACAACAAGGTGTCCATTGACTGTACAGACATTCTCTTATTAACCCTGCCTGCTTACTACTGTGAATGCTTAGAGTAATTTGAAGTCATTAGCGTGATGTTGGACAGAATTATCACTGTTTCCATCTTCAGTCTAACATTGGCTCTTCTCTGATGGCTATGGAGAAGGGAATTCAATATTCTTTTACTAATCTTTAAAGACCGGCATAGCGGAGCACCCAAAGAATGGATCAGCATGTGTCTCCATCAAAACAACCAAGAACTGACTGATTAAAACATCCCTGTTGTACCCTGAGTGACTGAGTAATTGTTAGTCCCCCCATGGATTGGGGGGAAAAAACCACAGCTAGGTCAGTTAGTTAACTAGAACATGTGAATTCAGCCTCAGTAATCACAATATTAACAAAGAGGGTATTTTTCGGATTCACATTTGTCCATCATATTAAATGTAAGCAGAAAAGGACAACGTTAGGAAAAAAAACCATCCCAGAATTCACTGACTCTGCAGCATCTTCAGAAGATTTTGATTAAGTAACGTGATCATCATTTTCGTACTTTTTATTCTGAAGGTAAAGAACAAACTCTAAACCTTTTATATTTGTGAACAAAACTTGCTTCAGTGCAAAAGGAAATGTCAAAAATTAAAACTTTGATAACTGGCTAATCTACATTTGCTGCACAAATAACAACTACCGATTGATTTCTTACTTTCTAACGTTCAGATTAAGATGTCTGCTGACCAAATGGCAATCGTGTAATATGTTTGTAATGGGCTGAAGCTGAATATGAGTCCTACGTTTATACCCTAATTTTCTAAATTACTGTTAAATGTTTTAATGTAGCTTTGACCTCCTCAGAATTGCGCAAACATAAACACTCAACAGTTTAAATATTTTCAAAACCCTGCCTCAGCACTGGCGGATTAGTTGAATCAAACTATTAACTGGCAATACCACCTTTTCATTCGCAGTGGCTCAGCGTCTGTCATGCTGGCTAGCAGCAGTGATGCCACAGCTCCTTCCACAGCAAGACTTTCTACTTTGCTGAGTTAGCCACCAGCTGGAAGGCAGGAGTATCAGTAGGAGGTTGAGCTTAGATGTCTGGCATCTGTGGCTTAAAAAAAAGTCTATTAATTGATATGTTAACTACATTTATTTCTAAGAGGTCAAAGTAGTTGTTTTAATCCTTTTAATTTGTTTCTGTATCTTCCATAGCTGTTGTAAAGGGAATGGGGGGATCCTTATCCTCATATCATTTCCTTTAATTTTTCCTTCATCTGCTGATGTCAGAGGATTGAATGATGACACTAAATTCAGCTGGAGAAATATTTTGACAATATTAAGTATGGTAGACGTCAGAGACATGCCACCCCAGTGACTAATCCATCAGAGTAAGGTTGAAAAGCGGTGAAGTGTCCCTTTGAATCTGAAATAATGACTAAGAGACGCAGCAAGAGATTGAGCTGAAGTGAAAGATGAGATGCGGAACATAAGGGCTGTTTTCAAGCTAAGATGCGGCTCCCCTACCCATCCTGAGGAGAGGGTGTGGGAGGGGCTCGGCTTATTCGTTATTAAGTACTTACAGGCTGCTGCTTTCATACACACTCACAGGGCACAGATTGAGTGAGAGAGAGAGGGCGACAGAGAAAGAGAAAGAGAGCGAGAGGGAGGAAGAAAGCAGTCGGCTGAAGGAAGCGTAAAGGAAAGCAGCGTACTGCACCGGTCCAATGCCTGCTATCTGAACCACTCTGTTTGTGTGTTTGTGTGTGTATGTGTTGGTGGTTGGGATATTCGCTTGCACACTAGCTGTGCGGGGCAGATCGGGTTGTATCCTGATACCCTTCAACCTTCCACCTTTAAGTTTTCCTTACTCGCCCCTCCCTCCTTCCCTCCCGTTGGGGGAGATCCTGCCGGCCCCATGATGAAGGAGGAAGGCCTGCTTAGTCGTCGCCGTTTCTCCACGTGCGGTGGGACAGCATCGCTTCGACCTCCACACCCGGACGGACGCAAACTCATCCGCAATGCCTCGTTCGGGGGGTATAACGAGCTGTCACCCATCTCGCTGCCAGGTGGGTGCACAATGGCGTGGAGCGTCTCCCAAAGCTCAACGCTGGGAAGTGCTGCAGGCTTATTAGTAGATGCTTGACTGCTGACTTCTGCTACTTTGGCCTTTTGTCCTAAATACAGTAGTTGTACTGTTAGTATTGGTTTACTTTGGTCTTGAGAGTTTTGAGAACCCCCTTAAATTCTGTGCAATGGAATGTATTCATGAAAGGAACCGATTCTGTCGACTGCATCATTGAAGGATTTGTTTGTACGTGTTTCAAAGGGATATGTGTGAAGGTAGAGACAAACTTTTGGATGGGGTAAAACACCAGAATTCTTAAAATGGGTATAATATGTATTGCTTTTAGGTTTTCCTCAAAGGAATTTATAGTGTTGACTGCCTTTATTCTCACACTAGCACACCCAGACAATCACTGCACAAGTGTGTCAGTTGACTCAGTGAAAAAGTCATTTTTAGCCTTCAGCAAATACATGAATTGAAACATACAAAGCCTCCAATCATTTTGATTCTGATTCATGTTCAAAGCAGGGAATTACAAAGTTTAAAGATAAGTCATTATCAAACACCATGAGACTTTTTTTGATTGGTTGTGACTTAAACTTGCCTCAACTCTGAGGCACATTGAAGCAACTAGCAACGGGAGCAGAGGACAGGGATGCTGTCAACAACAGAGGGGTCAAAAGATTAGAGGCAACGCAACAGGCGTCGTTTCCCTTTGAAGGGTGCAGCACTGGGCTTTATCCTACGTATGCATTTCTTTTTTGCTTGGTCATTGCTGAGAGATTATGCATGTCTTACAGGACCTTTTCTCCTCTCCCCTCTTTCAGAGCCTAGTACACAACCATTTATCAGAGTCTGAAATTTAAACAAGCTGGTGCAGTCTTTGCCATTGTAGGAGATAGCCTTCCCTTCAACTGGTTTAGCTTTACACAGGTTCCTGTGATACCTCTATTAGAGTGCAGTGATAATCCTTGTTTTTGAAAGTACACTTAATCCCAGAGAACATTTTTGATTAAATCAGTTTTGTTTTCATTTCTAAAATCACTTCCTTTTGTTTATCCTCCTGAAAATGATGTAAACTTGGAGGCAGACAGCTGGCAGGTGCATGAGCTTTCAGAGAGTGAACGTCCTCTGTTCCACTTTCACAAGTAAGCGTTTTAACCTTTATGAATCCAGGAAAAGCTGACGGTGCACAAACTCTTTACGGACTTTCACAACCTGGCATGACCTCAGTCCTCTGCTGTTTTTTAGTGTGCAGCTCTCCCAGTTCAGCACTTAAAGCCATGTCAGTAGCATGGTCACAGTGGTGGTCTTTCTCTCCTTGGGTCGCTCTGTGTCTGGGGACTTGGTCTGGCTACGAGCCTGCTTCTTTCCCCTTTAAACTGGCAGCTCCTGCAGCTACATGTATTTCTGGAGCTACGAGACATTGTCTGAGTCATTCTCTGTTTCTCACAGTCAGCTCCCAGCCTTAGCTCCATTAATCTTTATTTTAGACATTCTGCTAACAAGCGCTGGCTTTAAGAGACACCGCAGGAGACAGCTGGTGCAGATGGGTAGGCTTATTCATTTTCTGTGTTTTTGACAATCTCTTAATATATCTACATGTTTTTTTTGGTTTGTTTAACACCCACATTCCTCCAAATGTCAGTTGACATGACCCTCTGAGACGGCGCTTTTCCTTGTTGTGTGTTATTCCTTGTACACTGAAATATTTGCTTGCCAGCTGACTTGGTGTTTTTAGTCTTTTCACTTCCTTTTGAGGTTGGGGCTGTAAATTTTCATTACTGGTAGCAGCTGTACCACTTCAATGACAAACACTTTGTTTAACAAAACCAATAAGGGCGAAATTACTAATGAATATTCTTTCTTTTTTTATTGGCCACAGGTTTTTTTATTGTTTCAATCTGTCATATAGAAGATTTTGCTCCTCTGCTTTGTCTTTACACTATATTAAAATGTTTGTGAGACACAACAGGTGCTAAAACAAATAGTTAGCTGCAGTCCCAAAACTCTGAGGGCAATCAGTGCTGATGAAGGCAGGGTCACCAAACAGTAGTTATTAGTGGAAGAGTCCACAGTGCCTGAGCCTGTAGGCGGTATTTCAGGTGAGGAAGAAGATCTGGAGAATACTTGTAATTTTGTGTTAAAAGCTTGGTATACAAATAAGAAATGACAAGATTAGACTTTGTCGTCTCCCACTAATTGAAACAAACATTAAGGAGGCAGACTGGGAGGGACCCAGCATGCATGGCAAACATAAAATTAGCTGGCACTCTGGAAGTTTCCTAGAAGCGGACAAGAACACAACCTTAAAAAGACTCATTGAAACTGAAGGTAAACTCTCTGAATGGTGACTAAGAGAAAACCTTCAACTTTTCTTATCTTTTTTTAATGTATCTGCATTTGTAAACAATGACTAGTGGGTGGAACAGGAAATCTTGGATCAGATATCCACTGGCTGCTTCAGAAGCCTTGAAAAATGGACACCCCCCAGAGGCTAGAAGTCATGACACCTTCCACTGAGTTCCAAATTTGGATCTGCCTAAACCTTCCTCCCACTGTATCAGCTGACGAGCCAAAAAGTCATTACCTGCTGTCTGGGGAACAGTACCAGTATCTGCCAGTGTACATAAGCTCAAGTGAAATATAAATAGACCAAGACAAAAAACAGCAGCTGTGGTAATACAACCAGCCTACTGCCCTTTCTGTCATCCACACACATCCTGTTTGAAATACCAACCTTTTTTAAAAGATAATATGCTGTTGTCTCCTCACATCAGGATAAAAGTACAGCACCGTGGATCGGGCCGCTTCATTGCAGAGGTTTGTGTGCCTGCTTTTGCAGTGAACTTGGTAAGCTGAGGCTGCATAATAAGCAGGTTTGAAGGCCATGAACCAGGCCTGGAGATTTAAATGAGACCTGGGCTCAGCTGCACCTAATGCTTTAGCGTTGTATTGAAACATTGTATTGTTCATCAGCCCATCACTAAGTGAGAGAGCGTGCCCTTAGTTCCCCGGTAGTCGGAGATTGAGTGCAGCAGAAATTGATTTAGAGGTTGAAACGTGGCTTTGGAAAAACTAATAAGAGAGTGGAAAAAGCTGCATGCCTGTGGTCCATAATTAGATAGAGTCCCTGCTCATCTTGAGGTCAGCATGACCTAGCACATTGTATGGTGGATAGGATACTCTTTTTAGATTATCAAGAGGAAGTGGCACATTACAGTGTCTATGCATTGGTATGCTAATTTGTTTTAGTTTAAACGGGAGTTCCTCTAATTTGAAACATGAAGGGTTTAGTTCAGTTGTCATGGGGAAGATGACTTGGCCTAAGAAATAATTTGAACGATGTCATCTGTGGTCCAATAACTGTGGGAATAAAACAGTTTCTGTCAACGTCAAACACAACGTGAATGAATGCACACATCGAGTGCTTCAAATCCACGCTAGCTGGTTCTGCATATCATCTTCACCTCTCCTCGTGTTTTTGTCATTCTGAAAAGCAGAGCAATTGCAGCTACACGCATCTTTGTGGAGGAACAGAAAGCATTTGAAATGAAATTTGTAGTGGTTAAGACATTTGCCTTACATCTCTAAGATCACCATTTTGAGACCAGGACGGGACAGAAATCCTCAAGAGGTCACAACCTTAGTGTGCTCCTAGTCCCAGTCCCAAGCTCGGACAAATGGGAGTGTTGCGTCAGGAAGTAAAATCTGTGCCGAATCAAAGTTGTGCATCCATCTACTGTGGTGACCCCTTGGGAAATAAGGAAGCAGCTAAAAGCACCTTGCCAGTTAGGTGAATTCATGCACTGCTTTTGCTTTTTAGCACTTGAAGCTACTTGACAGATTTGTCCACGCATACTAAATTACACCAAAACAGTATCCATGACATTTTCCAGCTGGTGTTTCTTTCCCTTTCAGTGAACCAGACGTCTTTCAATTTTTTATGACGTGTCACCAGTACCATAGAGATGTTGTTGCTATGGCAAGTTTCCCACAGTAGCAAACACTCAGGCAATTTGCTTCCCTAAAATTGAAAAGTCACTCTGCTCACAGGCTTTTTTTCCCCTCGATTTGTTGTTCTTAGCTCACCTGTTGCTATGGCAGCATTCATATTTCCTACCAGAATAATAGAGCAGCATCATAGAAAGCTGTGCATAAGCTGATTTGAAAGAAAACTAGAGACTGCATTTATTAACCCCCTGGATCAATCTGGTTTTATGAGCTTTAAATGAACTTGATTTAATGGATGTGACGTGGTGGAAATCCAAGTGCTTGCAATAAAAACATCTTCTGGTGGGAGAAGCAGCTTCAGGGTTGCATTAAACAGAGGTGTGGCTCCGGGTTGAGGTGCTGAATACCAACACTGCAGATGATTTTTAGAAGTGAAGGGAACTTTTCAGGGTTAGACCTGTATCCTTATGGATGTAATTTGAAAATGAGTCATTTGCTTCTGTCAAATTCCTAGCAATACTTTTTATATGTTTGAGGATCTCAAAGAATGCTGACGTAATGCCTCAATGAAACGGCAAACTACAAATCTAGGGAGGTTAAAGTACTGTGTTTTTGTCGTGCTCACCCTTTACTAATGCGTCTGCTGTCTGACATACACTGTGCTTCTAATGATGTAGTCTCAGTTCATTCAGTAAGGGATTTTAGAAAAGTGT
>VUQG01002070.1:13505-28511 GCA_015106755.1 Etia nguti
GGCTTAATCAAGTTGCTCAGGATGCATCAAAATGCACTCGGCCCATCCAGATCCAGCCTCCACCAGACACAAAACAGACATGCCTTCAACTGTTCTACTGATCCCAGATTTAAGGGTTTTTTGTTCTTATATACGGGGTGTCTGATCCGTACACGTTTTTAATTCTTTACTAAAGAGCTGTCACGTAGGTCTGACTGCATCACTACAAACACTATTAGTCATTTCATGGTTAAGAAAGTTAAAAAAAAACCCCAGCAAAAACAGTCCCATTGCCACAGGTGTATAAATTCAAGCACCTAGCCATGCAGGTTATCTTTACAAACTTCTGTGAAATAATGGATTGTTCTAAACAGCTCAGTGAATTTGAGCATGGTACTGTAATGAGATGCCATTGTCCCACTAGGTCTGTTTGTGCTTAACCGTAAGTGGTATTATTGCAAAGCAGAAGCATCAAGGACCACAGCAACTCAGCGAGGAAGTGAACAGAGTTGAACAGGGCTGTCGAGCGAATAAAGCAAAACTACCTAAAGGTCAGTAACTGGAGGATTCAGAAACGCCTCTGGTTTGGACATCAGCACAAAAACAGTCTGGCGAAAACTTCGTGGCAGTCGTTTCGATAGACGTTTTCAACACATACGAGAAAATCCTGTTTATGCTTTTTATATTTAGTAGCTGATTTGCAATTATTATTTTTGTACTCCCAGAGGGGCTCTTTAAAGGGGACCTTATGCTCATTTCCAGCACCAGACTTTTAGCTTTGAACAGCACTACAATTGACTCTGCATGGTTCCTGGTTAAAAATAAACCTTATTTACTCTATACTGAACCTTGTTGCGGCCCATCCGTTCATCCTCTGTCTAAATCGACCTGTTTAGCTCCTTTTCCTTCAAGATGACTTTTTTCTGATTGGCTGCAGCCTCACAAACACAAGGCTTTAGCAGCACATGGGAAGCGTTCATGCACTACCAGCCAGAGTGAGTATATTGTATCGGATATGACCATACTAGGGATATTAGCTCTCTCTGACAACCAATAGATCAAAAAATGGAAATAAACAGTCTAGAACGGAGTGTTTAGAGCAGTATGAAACATTGCCCGTGTTTAATATGACAATCCACTATTGATATATTGACAGAAAAACAACAACAACAAAAAAACAAAACAGTAACGAGTCCTCTTTAAGTTTTATTGTTTATGATATTTCTGTGATACATATGGTGCCCAGGTGTACCTGCCTGAGTGTTTTCTCAAGCAAATGTGAATGTATGCTGCTGGAGCTGACTGGACTTATTATACCCGATTTATCCATTTATACTCGCTTGTCAAAAATATTCTCATGTCTTAAATCCTTATGTGGACATTTAAGGAGTTTTTCTCTGACAACTTGCACTATTAATTGTTCAGTTAATTGACACAGAATGCCAAGGAACTGCGCAACGGCTAACATTAATTTACTGACTAATGTACATCGTTCTTGATTATAATGATCTGCGACTCAACCACATTATTTTGTTCAGTTACTGTGAACTCATTAGGATTTCAAAGCATTCCGAAGACCTCAAACATTCAGTCCTTTTCTCTGGGGTTTAGTTCTTTTCTTTACTGACCATCAATAACCCAGCAAAAGCATTAACACAGAAATAAAAGACAACAGGTTATTTTATTCAAAGTCTAAATTTGTATTGTACAAAAGAAAGAAAAAAACCGTATATACGAAAAATAACTGTGGACAAACAGGAAATGGTGACATGAGAGCACAACAGGTTAATTCCAGGAAGTGAATTCAGCTTCCTGTGTGGTAGCTCCCTGCATTTTAAACAGCATGATGGCCACGGAGATACTTGACACCAGTTATAGCTGAGCGTAGTGATAAAAATCAAACATGACTACTAGTGAAATTTGGAGTGATGACAGACACGGGCTAAAATTGATTCTCATCATTTTTTTGGCCTGATTATGTCACAGAGTGACGTAACTTGGGACTGTTGTTGTACATCTGAGGGAGATTGTACTTTTGGCTCATGATTCAGCACTGGGAATAGACATGGACCAAAGGGCTGCTTTGTTTAGGCAGCAGGTACATACAGCATGAAATCTGGTGCAACTGTCACATTTGTTTGGACAGATTCAAAAAAAAATGTAAATCCGTCTGGCATGACTGTTTTAATGCTCCAAATGTCACTAAAAGACTATGACTGTAAGCCGTGGATTATGGTGTTCTGTTAATATCAAACCTGTGTGAAGCAAATGCATTACTTACACAGTAAACAGACTCTACTGGCTTTTTGCTGAGTCAAAGTGTGACTGCAAACAGCTTACAAAAGTTGATCCAGGCTAGACATGTTCTCAAAGCTAACTCTGGGTTGTCAAAATGTAAAGATTTAACATATTTTAAACCGGATTGTGCCACGAGCTCAGCACTACATAGAAATGGAAAACTACAGAAAGCCTGCTGTGAGATCCTGAATTTATTCTCAAAGACTGAGCCTTGAGGAGTGTGAGCAGCTGAGCTGAATATATTCTCAGTCCAGGCCACCACACCAGACCACTGAACAGGTAATCCCAGTCAGGCATTGATGGAGTGAGGGAAAGGGAGGAGTGAATGTAGTTCATAGCTGATCAGATGGTAAATTTCATTGGAATTTCATTCACTCATTTGAATGACTTCCAGTTTCAGTGAGTTGGAAAACTATCACATCTAATTATTACTATGTAGCGTTTACCATTGAATAATTCTGTTGTAGGCTTAGGGAGGAGTGTATGGTATTCCATACAGGAAAGGTGGGGCTTCCCTCTGCTACAGTAAATGTCTGATTAAAGGGCAAAGGAGTATGATTAGCTTAACCTTTGTTCTTATCATCTTCTGCGTGATTAAGGTTACAGGTCAACCATTTCACTTTTTTCCGCTTTCGGTCGTTTTTTTTTTTTTAATTATTGTTTTTACGCTAAGATCTTCCTCTAAAACGTTTTTTTTCTCAGATGACTAACAGAATAATTACTCACAAATATGTGTCTAACTCACTCCCTATCTCTCAGTCTGAAGACTACACTTGTATTAGAGCCTCAGGGTAAATGTATACTCACCAGCAGGGTTGCCAAGTTTAGTGCCGACTGTGGATTCCTTATCAGGGACTCCAGCTTCTTCAGCCGGCTTTCCAATCTGCTCTCCGCTCCCAGCATGATTACAACGAAGTGTATCCAGTTCAAATGACATTAAAAATATAAGGAAAAATACAAAAAACAAACAAACAAAAAAAACACCTGCGAGCCTTTTGTTTTCTCTCAGGTAACAGGCTCGCGATGGAGGCGCACTCCGCTCTTGCTTTGCTTCAGCTCCTCATGTCAGCTCTTGAAACTGCGGCTTGAGTTGTCTGGTTAATTATTTATCCGAGGCCCGAGTTTTCATTAGTGGTCTATCTCACACAGACACACACGCAAGTGAAAACAGAGCGGGTGTGTCGAGGTAAACTTCACTTTCAGATAAGTGTCGTCTTGCTATCAGGCAGACAGGTAAAACTAAATCTGTGTCGACCCAACATGCTCAACCTGTAGAAAATATAAGTCAAGTAAGAAGGAGCACACAAGTATGACTTCCGGTTACAACTGTCAACATTAAAGTCGTGAGAAACGGCGTAAATCTCAAGGGGAACTTCACTTAAATAAGACTTAATAAATAAATAGGAATGAATAAATAAAATCGGGGAATATATCAATCATTGTGAAATTTTCCTTTTCCAAACTTTGCAAATCTTTTTTGTATATACATATGGGTAGCAAAACAAGTGAATTATAAATCATCTTTCATAAATAACCAAAATAACCTCTCAAGGTCATTTAGAAACGTTTCTAAATTTTTCTTCTTTAAATGTTTTATAATTTTAACTTGATTGAATTCAATTATTATTATTATTATTGTTATAATAATAATAATAATAATAATAATAATAATAATAATAATAATAATTTTCTACCGTTTTGTTTCCGTTGTTTAATGCTTTTATTTTATAGGATTGTTTTTACATCCGGTTTGTGCTGTCTAATTGTGAGTGACTTCCTGCCTTCAAATCCCGCACACATCCCCTGCCTTGTTATTATTGTGGAAAACTTCCGTCCTCCTGCAGTTTCAGTCCCTAACTTGAAAACCTGGAAGTTGCCCCCCCACGCTGCCCTCCCAGAATCGTCCAGTCACTGCTCGCAGTAGGTCCACACAAAGCCGGAATTCCTGCTCTCTTATCTCATTCATCTGATTTACCGTCACTGCAAAGACGCTCGACTTCCACTATTTCAGGAATGTCGATGCGCTGCCTTTCAGACAGGCTGCCACTAAAAATAGGAATTTACTGACCAGAACCTGTTAGCAGACGGTTTATAAAGCTGTATGATGAGTTTAATAATTACAAAACCAACATGCAGATTTACAGGGAAGCCTCACAAAAAAAGATAAAACAAAAAAAACAACTTTAAAATAAAAACTTAAATAAATAAATAAATAAAAAAAACAGCAGAAGTTTCTTTGATCTTAGAATAACTTTTATTTATTTCACTTTACAAAGAGGTCTTCACCAATGCTCTTACTTAATCTTTATTTGAATACAAACACTTTGTGTCAGATAGTGAGTTTGACAGGGAAGGTCAGAAAGTACCTCTGAGTGTCAGCAAGAAGCAACAAAACTTCTGGTAAAACGGGTTTTCTGTCAAAACTCTGAGGTGACACAGATACTGGGTGAGGTGAGGAAAGGCATCGATTAAACATATGTGGTAAAACTAATGATGGCAGTTTGAATTGTGTACTTTTTGGCCTCTGCCGTCAGAGTCGGAGATCTCCTGTTGACACTGCAGCTATTTGTATGAAGTGATGTCATCACTGCTCCATACAAGCTGATGAGAAAGTCCCCTTACCAGCTAAGGATGACACTGACTTAAAGGCGTGATCTGTGGTGGGGGAAGTGGGCTGGAATGAGTGGGAAGACGGTGAAATGTGCTGCCACATATACGCGCATGCACACACGCACACCCATAAACTGATAGGTAACTGATTTTGGAATGATGGCTGGGGTGGGCCACATCTGGCGGTATTCTAGCATCAAGCAGGTCAAGGGGACTGCTTAGTTTAACTCAGGGGAGTGCTGAACTGTTCGCTAAGAGGCTTTGAAATGCAGCTGACTGCACCCTTGGTTTGACACTGCTGTGAGTGGTAAATGGCATTATTTGAATTCAGGGACAAAATAATGGCGAGATGTGAAGGAAAAGCCGTCTGCTTGGCTTATCAGTCATATCAGTCTGATGGCACTGAGTGCAGCTGTTTGCAGAGATTTCATGGGGTTTCAGCAGACTGTCTTATGGCCTCCTGGTTCTTTCTTCTCAGGTGCAAAGTTACAAAGGCAAACACTGCCCTCTAGTGGGGCTACAGCATATTAACATATAGACAAGAGGCGTTTAAGAGTTCAGGCACTCACAAAATGAAAATCGTCAAAGAAAAAAAACAAAACAAACAAACAAAAAAAAAGAAGAAATAAAGCATTTTTGTGAAAATCTACAGATGCTTCATCCATAAGTTAATATAACATCAAATAGTATCTGTGTCGACTACAAAACTGAAATCTTACAAAGGAACAAGTGTTGACAAGCTGCTAAGTGATCTAGCTGTATCAAATCTCAATAGGTATCCCCGATAGCGGGAACTGTAATACTGATCGCTGCATACTACAGCATTTGATGCCTTTGGGTATAATACCACATTTGGTAATATTACAAGACTGCTTTCCTTTTCAGAATCGTCTGATCAAAGCCAATAGCATCCACAAGAAAATCAGAATTAGGATCATTCAGTCATGAATGGCAAGGACAAAACATGCATGGCATTCGGTGCTGGAAGTGATTCAAACTCTGATTTGCTATCAGAGACTTGGTAGATCAGGTGAATATTGAATGAGGATCTGTAAATCACACATTTATGTACCAGCGTCATCAAGACGACTAAAGTGTTCACAAACCATCTCAGCTACTATGTATCAGTAGGCGTACCCTCATATATTCAGTTTAGCTTTACATTGTTTAAGAGGAGGGGTAGGAGACTCTCCTCTGGGGTTGTTAGGCTGCTCCATCATCTGTCTCAACAGCCCGGCCGGACTCTCGTCAGTGAGTAAACTGAATAAAGTCTTAATGTCAGCAGACTGTCTTTCTTCCCTTGGAGGAAGTGAGCTGAGTAGGGAATCACAGGCAATCACTTGTGAGGGATAAAACCTCAGAACTGGTGCGTACCATATTTAGATTGGGCGGAAAGGTGGAGGAGAGAAGGGTATACTATATTCCTGGCTGTCGGTCAAAAAAATAAAAAAGCTGCTGAAGTCTGAGCCCCCGTCGGCCAGGTAACCCAAAACCTGGAGTGGGGAGTCAGCGTGGGATATGGGAAGAGGAACAATGCAGCTCTTTGTGCAAGCCGGGCAGAGAAAACAAACCGTTTCCCCTGGAAAGAGATCATGTTCAGGCTCCATCTGAGAAGACCACACAAGGCTGATCGGAGCCCTGTCTGCTGTGCGGAGCAGGGAGAGGAGGAGGAGGAGGAGCAGCTCATCTGGGCTGCCACACTGACTCATGCGCGCATACACACTTTAGGGCAATGTCAGACAGGAAGAAGATCTGAGATGCTCCTTTTAAAGCGCTTGCTGAACACAATGTAACACACACGAGCCAGCGACAGCCTTTTGGTCCAAGACAAAATGTGTGACTGTGTTGTTTTCTTCCCCCATGTTGGCTTGTGATGACTTGGCCATCTGGACTTCTTCCTGGGTTGGCACCCTGCTGGTCTGCAGGCAGAGCAACACTCTGGTGGGCCAACAGGCTGAGGGACAGGCTAGAGGGTGTTAGCACTGGTGTTGTCCACAAGAGGGCATGGCACTGAATCTGGCACTGCCGTACAGTGCTAAACAGGGAGTCTGTTTATTAGATAGACAGGGTAGGAGTACAAAAAAAAGAAATAGAAAGAAGGAAAGGGAGAAAGAGAGAGAAAGTAAGTTGTGAGATATCATATATTTTATTCTGTGCAATGTCCATTTACACCATATCTTATATCAACCTCTGCAACCCTGGACACTCATTCCTTAATCTGCCCTTTCTATATAAACACTGAGAATGAAGCTTTTAGTCATGTCAACACTCAGATAACTGTTGCACGGGGCACAATCAAACTAAGAACATCTGGCCTTTTTTTCCCCCTCTTACACACACTTACACAGGCTTTCATTCAAACACACACATTAAACACAAACAGACACACACACACATGCACACACACACACGTAAGGGCCAAACCAGGGTTCTGTACTCCCTCTGTCCCATTGCGTTTTAGTTTCAAACGCTCAGCGAATACCCATGTGGTGGGATCGGATTACACGGGGCTATAAAATATCCCAAATAAAGGCAAGGAAAACTGAGACAAAAAAACTGGCTGTTTCCTGAGGTGAAATCCTCCAGTTGGCTGCTGACTCTGTCAGTGTGGGAGATTTTTTTTTTTTTTAAAGACTTTTAGCAGTTCAGACAATAGAACAGGACAGCAATGTTTAGCTCAGAGCACAGAGGTGGCGAGCTAAAGTCACTCACATACGACAGCCAGCTCCCATTACACACAACACAAGGCCATAAATCCTTCTCCACAGCACAAGCGGCACACTGTGATTTCATATGTATTGGTTACTAAGGCAATGCATGGAGCCACAACAAATGACAAAGAGTAAAGTGGGAACTCATTTAGTGAAAGGAAATCTTGTTGTGCTTCAACACAAAACATCTGGGAGTATGAGATAAAGGTTTATGTCGTACGTCCGTGACCAACAGCTATCCGTTTTTAACATAATTATGAAGGTGACCCCTGACCTTTTGAGGCTTGGAGTGCAATATGGAGAGAAAAGCAGGCCAGGTGAAATTTAAACCATCTCTGTAATATCAGCGGATTAATCTCGGGACATACAGTAAAATGGTAACATGATCTTGTTATGATGAGATACCAGCTGGCGAGGACGACGGCTGGTGTTACAGCCCTTTGGACTAGTGACAAGTGAAATCAAGAGGGCCTTTGATTGGTCCAAAGTAAGGAGGCTTTCCTGCTGCATTCGAACAACAACATCTGGTTGGCAGAGGATAGCAGTGCTAAGTGAAGAAAAGGAAAAGGACTGAAAAGGGAGGTGGGGGCGGGACTCGAAACTTCTACATGTGAGAGGTACGAGCCGAAGCCAGAGCAGGGTGTCATTATGACATGTGTAAACGGATCGCTCTGGTTCTGGCCCTGTGTTTTCCTAATGAAGCCCCAGAGCTCTATCACAGCTGAGGGTTCGCTCTCAAATTGCCGCGCCTTGTAGTCTGCCTGACATTCACCTCTGTATCTACAGCACCCCAGAAAGATGTCTGCACTGCCTCGTTGTTCCCGCTGCAAGGAGCAACAGTTTGACTTTATGGTCACACGGAGAATTGATCTGTCTCTCTGTCTGAATGTCATTCTGGACAAGCTAACTCATAACCTCAAGGTCACATATTTGATTCAGCAGCAGCCATTTATCTTTGTCCAAGACAATGAACCTACTACTTTCTCACACAGTCATTTTCTCCATCCATCTGAAAACAGACGTATACTCACATAACTTGGCAAATGTGAGCCTAAAGAAGAGGCTGCGATGCAAACAAAGAATTGTGACTGTCAGTCAGACTGTGGTGAAGTGATCGCTTTTCAAAGTGACTCTCACTGCCTGTGCCCTCCACCTCCTTCCCTGGTGTAACCTTAGAGCACTGGGGAGTGCCAGGTTACTGGGATTCTCTCTCTTTGGCGCCATGCTGTTTAGTGACCATGCGCATGCTGTTAGACCTGTGATTAAGCTTGCCCTCTGTATGTGTGAATGTGTGTGTCCACACATTTTCCAGTCCCTGGTTAAATGGTGTTTAAAAATAATTGCTGGTTTTTATTTAAACCAATGTGGAATACCACAGTGCGTTTAGTGCAAATAAAGTTGGTGTCAACTTGGTTTACTATGACATTTATCTTGCCGATGTATCAGTAAGTCTGACTTCTAGTCTTTACCAGATATAAATAAAAAATCAATTGAAAACTGTGCTATCTGTATTTTTCCTCACTTTATATCAGAATCTCTTACCTCCATCCTCTACTTATTCTGATCTCGGATTCTTAGGCATCTCCTCTTCAGAGCTGGCTCCATGTCTACTGCGCTGGGCACATTGGCAGGGCTCCGCAGACTACCCTTGTCCCTGAGTTTGGGCAAGAGCAATGGGCCAGTGGTCCCACCTATCTTTGGCGCTGTGGGCAGGGCGTAGGCATGGTCCTCATCAGGAACATGGGAGTCCTCTCCTATGTCCCGGACTACTGTCAAGGGCTCTTCTGACAGATTAACTTGCCCCTCAACCCGCATTGGGCTAACAACAGAACACTTGTTCTCTTTGATAGCCTCCAGCTCACTAAGTGAGGGGTCAGGGGGCAGTGCTGGTAATCTCTGGGGTCGGGAAGAGTCCAGACTGGCAGTTGTTGGTGAAGAAGACATCCCATTTTGACCATGGTCCTGAGATTTTTGGGCAGAGCATGTGGCACCATGTGGATGGTTGAACTCCTTGGGGCTGCCTGGGGTGCAAGAAGGTGGAGTATGGGAGTCCTGGTGCTGGCAGACAGTGTCATGCGAAGGTGATGTTGACAGAGGAGGTGTGGGTCTGATGATATTGTGAATCCCTGACCTGTTAACCTGCCCAGCTCCCGACTCGCCCAGCCCAGATAGGTCCACCACTCCATTGGTGCTGGGCTCTAACTTCACTTGAGTCCTTTGCAGAACCCTTTGGATGACTTGTCGCTCTGTCTGCTGCTGCTTATATTCATTTATCCCGTCCGACCCAGGGGCTGAGCAGGGGGATTCGTTGCACTGGGCTCTGGGGGAGGATGCTCCACTTTGGGGTGTGGATGCTGGGGACAGAAATGGCCTCTCTGATTTAACCCAATCCGTGTCTCTTGTATTCAGGTCACTTGGTGAGGATAGCCCTTGAGGCAAAGTTCCACCCATGTTGTTGACTACCAGTCTGCTGTCTGCCTCAGAAGTCTCTGGAGAAAATTGCCTGATAGACCTCGATTGAGCCCTGTCCACCAAATCTGGCACAGGCTGAATAACTCCACTGTGACTTGGAGTTTCTAGGGATGCTTTAGGTGGGACTGGAATAGGGATAGGAATGGGTATGGGGACAGGTAGGGGTACAATGATGGGATAAGGCACCAGGACAGTGGGCTGGGGCAGAAGAGGGCTAAAAGAAGGAATGCCAAAGTTCATCATGGGAGGCATTGGGACAGGACCTCTAGGCATCATATTCAGAGGAGGGGAGTGTAAGCCAGGAAAGTAGGCTCCTGGGAAGGGGTGTATCAGTCCAGGGGGATTCATGGACGAAGAGGTAGGAGCCTGAAGGTGAGGAGAGTGTGGAGGTCTGTGGATAGGGCTGGAAGGAGGTCCTGGATGTCTGGAAGGAGTGGCAAGGGGGCTTTTTAAGCCCTGGGCATGAAGGGGAGGCCTGATAAAGGGCATGGGTATTTGAGGTACTGGCTTTTGCTCCAGAGGGGGGCGAGGAAGAGGTGGAGGAGGAAGGGAAGCAGGATGGGGTGACACATCCACAGTTGAAGGACGTGTGGGAGGCTGGATGGCTCTCTCTAGGGTCCTTAGACCAGAGACAGGGACTTTTGAAGTAGAAGAGGATGCTTCTGAGGGAGACATGGAGGATTCTCCTAATCCACGGATTAGTGCAGGCCCTTTAGGGGAGAGGTTTCTATTACGGGCTTCCCCTGTACTGTTGTTGTTGTTCCAAGATTCTGGAGTGAGTAGCTTTTGCCCAGCTACATTAGTGTCTATCCTCCCCTCCTGATTGGTTCTGTTTGGGCTGGAACTGGTGCTGGTTAGAGCTGCGCGGGCTTCCCGGTAGAAAACATCCATCTTATACTGGTTCAGACACTTGGTGCTGCAGAACTGGAGTCGCTCCTCACCAGATCCAAAGTCCAGGTACTCTTTAGTGTGACGAACATGCTTGCACCAATCGCATACCTGTGGCACAGGGGAGAGAGACTGTGGGGGGTCACTGGAGTGAAAGATTGTAAGTAAAAATAGATCTTTGTATAGAAACAGAAGATTTTCCCACTATTCCTGCTTGTTAAACCTTGTCATTTTCATCACATATTTATATTAATATCTCACAGTGGAAAACAAAAGATGCATTGATAGTGTCCTCTTACTCTGACATTGGTGTTTATCTTCAGCACCAGTCTGGGCGAGTCCTCTGTATGGGGGTGCTGAGGGGATCTCTCACTATGGAGATCTTCATCTCTGGCCTGACAGGGGAAAACCACAGTGTGACAAACATCACATGAACTACTGTCAGTCAGGTTTCAGACAACAGTTCATCTACAAATACTACACTGGAATCATTCTGTGGTGACTGGTCTCCAAATGTGAGCTTCTTACGTAACAAGTAAAAAATATAGTTTTAAATAAATCGCCTTGTCATGAAGCATAGCAGTAGTCTGAACTTCATGCAAGAACCAAGCCCTAAAGGTCAGTGCAACAAAGGAAAAACTGTGTTGCGAAACGGATACAATTCTACAGCCAAGTGGGGAAATAATGCAGGTGATGTATTGTCGTATTATTAATGGTTCTGCCAGTATTAATATAGGAAATTCTTCTTGATTCGTGTAAGCTGATCTGGTGTAGATCTGAGTGCTCCCCCATCTCTGTGACCCATTGAGTCGTGTTGAGTTACGAAACATGAGGCAGCTGAAGGTAAGGTATGCACTGAAAGTGGACACCTCGCCCCAGGCCTCCTGGCCTTCCTCTCAGACAAGCAGCAACAAGCCAACAGAAATGCTTTCCTCCCCGCCTCTGAAAAACTAGAGGGCTTGTTGCGCGCAGTCTGTTCAGCCCCCCCACCCTTGTGTCTCCGTTGTTGTGTGAATTCACCCACCACACTCTAAACAACACTGAGGGTGAAAGCTGATATAGCTACTTGTCACCCTGTACCTCTACAGAAGGTATATCCATGTCGTAATGGAGGGTGAAAAATCACAGCAAGCGTTTTTCTGTCGTTGCAGCACTCCTGTCCTCCAGACCAAAGCCACTTAATGGCTGGTCCCTTCTCCATTAACGCGAAACTGATACTAAGTGTCCCACACAAACTTTGACCTCCCTCCCACCATTCCTAAACTGGCTCAACCATACGCACTAGGAATTGTGTTCTTAGAGATCCACCCATTTTAAATTTCTGTAAATGAATCCATCAGTAATGACCTCACGAGATCAGGAGTATCTGTTTCTGCTAGTCTGTATACCTGCCAGAAACCACTTGATGCCCATTTCCCTTTGTGTGATGGGAGTGCCACGGCTGAGGCAAACTGTGCATATAGAGTACCTGTGTTTGCTTAAATGTATATGGTTGTGTGAGACTGACTACTGAATTTACAGATTACTCATTATCATATAGATACCAGGATTTACAACACCTCACCAAGAAGAGGCCAACATGAAATGTTTTTGACCCCCAAATGTCATGATGATGTGCAGTATATTATATATACTAACCTTATTGCGTTTGAAGTAGGCCCGTCTGCAGGCAGCAAAACACTTCTCACTGCAGAAGCTCTTGAGCTCTGATCCCATACACAGAGAGTAGCGTTTTACACCTTCCTTCTGGCACCAAACACATACTATCTGCACATTTTGTACATCTTCCACTGCAGGAGGGAAATCAGAAGAAAAGCTGTGTTAGATGATCTTGAAAGCACGAGAATGGTGTGAAACAGGTACAACTGAGTGCTTTTTAGTCTCACAAAGGAGAGCGCACTAAACAGCACACATCCAGCTGTGCTCTAAACTTCCTGTATGGATGTACCTCACACTGAATGAATCTCAGATTAATATTCTTCCAGGGAACACAGAGATTCTGCTGCATCCATCCTATATCCTTGACTATGACAGCGCTGTTATATATTTATCCATCTATAATGGGTGAACCCATTTTATGCTTATATTCCTGTACATTTTAATAGTACAGCAGAATACCGAAAGAGTTACAATTTATACATTTTTAATTAAAGATGCCAAAAACCTTCAAACTAAAGAAAAAAAGCCGCAGTTTATTACCATAAGCAGTGTTTGTGTTTTAGAAAAACAAAGTCAGAACAACAGAAGAATTACATGCTTTGTACGGTATAAAAAAGGTGCAGCAGCATTAGTTCTTCTGTTTAACTTGACTCTTATTAGGCTACAAATTGTACTGCATTGCACCATAATTGCATGCTGAGTTATCTCAGACTGTTATCATACAGTTATTACCTTTGTGGCAAACGTGGCTTATCTCATGGGACACTTTACAGGTTCTCTCTATTTTTCAGAGCTTGTAGGACACACTGAAACTACTGCACCTAGTAAAGGATGTCTCCTTATCACTGCTCAGGAGCCTAGTAGGTAAAAACTGAACCTGCGCCATCTTCTGGAGCTTGACACTACACTCTGACCTGTTAGCACATGAATATCAAACTAATCATGAAGGTAGTAATACTACAAAGCAGAATCAGACTTTGGTGTAAGGAATGCACAACAATCAGCATTTAATCTCTTCATGTTTGCTCCTACAGCCTGCTACCTGCTGATGGCTTTATTAGGGGGACGATGACAGGGGCACTCTTGTGTTCCTTCGGGGTCGTCAGGGATGAGCTTGTTGAGGAAGAGGAGGGTGACGAAGACGGGATGCCGGAGGACTCTCTCTCTCCGCTCTTGTTCGGCAGGACCAAGTGGCTGACTTTGGTGTCCAGGCTCTTGGGTTTTGGCAAAGAGTTTTCTGCAAGACACAAACAAAGTCCAGTGTTAACTTGAATTTGTAGTGTAAAATGACACCGTGCAGCAAATCTGCAATACAGCCTACATGATACTATAATAACTTTTTCACAAACAACAGATGTATCTGAATGAATGAAACTCGAGAGGTTCCGACTACAAGAGATTATGTTTAGCAAATTTGTGCAGTGACTCAATGTCTGCATTACAACCTGCAGAACCTGTTAGTTAGTGTAAAATTAAGAACACTGCACCAATAGTGAACCCTCGACGGCTGCCCTCACCTTTCAGCACAGACACATGCTGACGCCGTTCTCTGTAGTTTCTGATCTCGTTGGCCTCTGAATCTCTGAGATCTACCTTGTCGTACCCGTACCATCCAAGGAGTTCATTCATGGTGCTTTCTGCAAAAGTCTGCATGAGAAAAGAAATCAGTGATTAGTGATAATCTACGCATATGGATAACTGAGCTATGCCTGCCTACAAATAGGAAATTGTGAGCATGCATCTATGGGTTATTAATGGAAATTTTTATCCTATGTTAAACATAATCAGACCTTCCTTCTCTGAATCAATGTGAGGGATTCTTTCTCAGCCCCAGCCCGGTTGGAGAAATGAATAGGGGCACAGTGCAGTACAGTATGACGCTTTTTCCATGATGTATTCAAGTTGTTTACTCTTGCTAAATCTGAGACGGAAAGGTTTAAAACCTAACACCAGTGTGAAATCTATGAATCATCCTTTGTTTATCTCTTTTAATTGGAAAAAAGAGGGAGAAAGAAAACTTTTCTCCACAGATGGGATGTGTGGTCTCAGTTTTTTTTTTTATTACGACCAGATGAAAAAAAATACAAAGGTCTCTCTCTTTATCCACCCACCTCTCTCTGTGGCTTTGGAAGAACTGGATTGGAGGAGAAACCTGATCCGGAATGGGCAGAAATCAGAGCGGGACACCCTACACCACAGCCAGGTCCCACGGTTCTCGGAAATGCCCCACTCTGCTCTCTTCTTCTCTTTCCAATGTCCACCACTCACTCTCTCTCTCCCACTCTCTTTCTCCAGCTTTCCCTGTCCCTCCCTTTGCCTCTTTTTCTCTCCTCTGCCCCCCCCCCCCCCCCCCCTCCCCCCCATCCCCCCCCCCCCCCCCCCCCCCCCC
>VUQG01002070.1:29586-50481 GCA_015106755.1 Etia nguti
AACCCCCCCCCCCCCTTAAGAAAACGACTTTTTAAAATTTTATTTCTCAGCTTCAGCTTGAAGAAGCCTGGAGTATCCCTTACCCCACCACAGTCAACAGTCTCAAATAGCCAGTGTCCAAACCCAAACAAAGCAGACAACCCATGGATTAGTTTCCATGCAGTAACAGGCTCATAATAGTGGGAGGGAATCGTGCCTGTTACTGTGATTTAACTTATTACTGCCTGTGCAGTGGCTCTCCTTCTACACAAAGAACAGTGGGGAGATTCTTAAATGACATGTCATCAGTGAGCACTTCAAGCGGGAGCTTTCGTTTAATTTGATGTTTGCATTCTTTAACAGTCTGTGACAGTGATTTTAGATCTTTCCCAAGGAGTAGGGCTATTTAAAGAATATAAATGCCCTCTCTCTTTTTCATGGGGGCAAGCCTCTGTGGTACAGCAAGTGAGCGCACCGCAGGAGCGGGGAAGAATTGACGCACATCTGGATCTCCGCTGGACAAGAGTGCGCGTCCGGCCACAGCTGGCCTGACATGGCGTCACAAGAAGGCAGAGGTCAGACTACTCTTCAGCACTAACATTTATATAATCAAAACGTCCCGTTTCTGTCTTTGCGTCTGTTTCAACTTGGATTTATAAACACGTTTATTAATATTTTCCTGTTGTCTTCTTAAAAATGAAAACTTCCGAGGTTTTTCTTACTTTGCAATACAGCTTCACGCAGTAGGATATAACTGCTTACATAAAAGAAAGAAAGCTAGCATTTATTAAAAGCAAATATAGTTTGCGATATTATTCCCCGCACTGATTTGTGCGCAGCTGACTCATTCGCTGCTGGGTGCTGGAAGACGTGCGCGCAAAGAAGTTATCGCCCCGTCTCATTTGATTCCAATAATAATAATAATACATCAGTGGCACACAAACCCACTCTCACCTTCATCTCCTGGTTGATCTCCCTCTTTACGGGGTGCGCGGGTTTCCTGCTGCGTTTATTTTCCGGTGGTCTCCCTTTCTCCATCTCTGGCATAGTCCCGGTCTGGCTGGATCCGATGCGGATCAGTGTTGAGTGTCGGCTGGAGTAGATTCAGTGGAGTATCTCAGAATTAAAGCTGTCACTCCTGGTGACAGCGGCTGTCATTCCCGGACGTCCGAGTCCCTCATTTGAGGCTTCACACCACTCAAGTCCACTGAACATGCGTGCACTGTGCGCTGGAGGCTCCGTCGCTGAGCAATCTCAACTCCCTCTTTCCCACTTCTGTCAAGTTTCTACGGAAAACCAACATACGTCTTCCGGTTTGGACTTTCAAAATATGACAACTGTCAACTGTTTCTTGAAACCATATTAGAAACGAATCCAGAATTACAAACAAAAATACAATAACGCTAATGGTTTGCGTCACCGTCCAAAATTTGGTTTCCAATTTTTAGACTCTCTTGCGAGAAGTATTTTAACTTAACTGAAACATGAACCAGCAAAATGTCCTCATCAAAATGTAATTTCATTTGTTAGTTTTTGCAATATTTGAATGTTGCAGTGTTGGTATAATATAAAAAAATAAATAAATTACATCATAGACTCTGTAATGAAAGAATCTCTCTCAAGGCTCATTAACTCTGCTCAAAACCTACTAAGGCTTATTATGTCATTTGTTTTGTAAAGTTTAATTAGCCAAAACTATGTTATCAGTTACTTAATGTTTCCCCTTCAGCTTTTATTATGGAAGTTGCATCGCCTGGTTACCGGTCTCATTCGTGCGCTCTCTGTGAGGGGAGGGCTTTGATTTGATGTAACCCAACACCTGGCGCCCACCCCTCCCAAATCTCAACAGATACATTTCATAAGGAATGCAAAGACTGTTTTATCTGAGGGGGCACAGAACAAACACTGTCTCTAGACTCTTGTCTTAAAATAAAGAGATGAAAAGAGCGCTGCGAGTTAAAAAAGATACCAGAATGTTTGGAGCTTTCTCAAATGGCATCCGTATGATCCGCGCCCGTGTGTCTATGTGCGTGTGCGCGCAACACGTAAAACGTCCACATTTGGCCTCTGAGCAATCTTGGCTTGAGGAAAAGTGCCAAATGCCCGAGGACAGGATTTACACACAAAAAAGAGGCGCTTGTTCGTGTCTGTGTGCGCACAGATGAACATAAACATTTCCCACATGTTTATCGCTAATGCGAAGGCCACAGAACTTATTTCCGTATCACGTTTCTCTGCTGGTAATGAAAGCATGGAGGTGATCTAATTGCATTACGCACATAAACAAATTCAATTCGTTAGCCGTAACAACTTTTATTTTATAACTTTTACTACAATTCAACTCATTTTGTCCATTATTAACATTTAAGATGTTAACCGTATGCAGGAAGGTGGGTTTGCATTGCTCCTCTGCATCCTTGAATGCCTCTGTCTCGCAGACCTCACAGTGTCGCCGAGCTCTGTGTAGCAAGACAGACAGGTACAGACACAGCCGTGACAAGAGGGATAATTCAGAAGTTTTTTTCCCCTCCTTGTCTCCAGTTTACCTCTGGTCTGCTCTGGTTTGAGGAATCCAGGGACCACGCTCGTGTAAACAGAAATCCGACCCACTGCGCAGGGTTTGGGTTTCGCCCCCGATGATGATACTCGATCCTTCCCGGCTTTGGGAACAGGGCTTATCTGATGGCTCACAATCTCTCCCCCCCCCCCTCTCCTGCTCTCCATAACAGCGCACATCTGGTGCCTCTGCAGGGAGCGTTGTCCCTTTAGGTTCCTCTGGTGGGGGTGAAAGCTGGAATAGGAGCGCCTCACTATTCCCTCAAGAATCCACTTACAGAAATGACAGAGGACTAGAGAAAGTCTTTAGGTCTAAAGTTACAATCCTCAACATCTGGAGCGAATCATACAAAGTTGTCCACTTTGTGTACAATTACTTGCATTACCGTACACGGTCACACAACGAACGTATACCCTGCAATTTAGAAAACGACAATTTTGGTGTCTGTGTTCAGCGTTAATGGAGGGACATAAAAGTTTGATCCCCCTTGTGGTTTAGTGGTGTGTCCTCGCCGACAGAGGGCGACGTCTACCCATTAGTCTTGAATAATTGTGGAAGTGAATATAGCCCGGTGTTTTCCCTGCATCAAATTACATGCAAATATAGTCATCATGATAGGGGCATCTGTGTTACAAGCCTGGCTAAATACACCGACTTGTACCATGGAAAATGACTTAATTTGTCATTATATTCACATTTGCCTAAACAGCTAGGGTAATTATATAGATATTCCAACATTACTTTTACTTTGCATGGAGAAGCAAAACAAAGGCCATAACAACAGAAACTAATGTAATCCAATCAGGGAGAGAGAGAGAGAGCGAGGGAGAGAGAGAGAGCGAGGGAGAGAGAGAGAGATCGATCTATATAAATAGGACTATTTTTTTCTTTTTCAGGGCTGGTGAACATTAGCCAAACTTAATGAAAATGAATATTTATACTGTGAAACACCAGTAGAATAGGCCTGGCTTAAAGATTTGATGTTATAGTCTATAACTTAATACAAAAATGCAATAAATAGATGATTTTATATCTATTAGAACAAAATTTCGATAAGTCCAGATATTTAATTGTTTTTCTGAAAGCTCTGACACGGCCTCTGTGAGGGAAAGCTTTTACCCTGAACACTAGGCGTCGCTGTTGCCACACTTATTTTATCAAACGTGCAGCGACTGCTCAACAGGTTGGACACTTTTAATTTATCAGTTTGAATTTTTTTTCTCGCTTTTTTCCCGTGTACAGTAAAAATTTTGAACGAAGCACCACATTCTTCAGCTTAAAACAGACATCTCAATAATCAAAAATCAGCGAAAGCCCAAACCGTGCAGATCCCATCAGTACCGCGTCACCATGGCAACATGCAGGAAAAGTGTGGAGTTTTATTCAAGTGTTCACAGAGTTTGTTCCCTGTGATGGTAAAAGCGAAGTATGTTCAACAAGCCGCTGAGCAAGGTTTTTACACACGCACATAAAGTGGGCAAACTCGGGACGGAGCATGCGCGCCAATCCCTCCGAAAAATAACTAAATACTGTATTTATAATAAGCTTAAAACGAGCCATTATTGCGTTATTCTGGCCAAAAACCTTACTGTTATAAAATTTAATATAATAACCTATTCCTACCACGTCCGGCACACCGTTAGGGACCTTATACGTCACAGACCTGCAGCTGGTATAAAAAGCTCCGTCTGATCCAGCCTCCACATTAGAGAGAAGCAGCGTCTGAGAGCATCGCAAACCATCTGGCAAGGTTACAAAGAAAAAACAAATGTGCAAAATGACGAATGTTCAGCTAGGAGTGGTTTTGCTCGCCATATGTTTATCAACACAGGTAAAATTATCTTTATGTTACATTTAAACAGCATTTTAGCTGTGGGATTGATTGTAGTCAGCAGGGAGTGGTGGGAGTGTTGTTTTGTAAGGGCTTGGGGGATTGTGTTTTTATTCATTAGTGGGGGTAAAAAATAATGCTGTAGTTTGTTTAACTTTAGTCGTGTTTTAAGACATCAAAGCGGTTGATAGTCTGTATTACAGCCGGCTAGACATAGAGATCTCTTGGGAAATTAACATGAGTCAGTCATCTTCCAAATTTGTGGCGTATCTTTAGTTAATTGAACTAGTCCTTTTTTATTTTTTCCCCCTTTTTCACTTTTTACTTCTTGATGAGCTTGCGCTCGGGTGGATTAATGATTCAGGTGCTGCTTACTGTCTACATTATACAAAGGTGGAGGAAGAATCTAAAGTTTCTTTTAGATGCAGTCTGCCATACGAAACCTGACACGCAAGCACAGAAACTTGGGTCTCTCTTTTCTTCTTGCTCACCAACCAATCCTGCTATGTTGTAAAGAAGAGTAAAGTGTAGTAAAAGAAAACTTTTGTTAAACACAGACCTACATTTTAATTAATTGATTTTGCCATAAAGTTTTTTTCTTTTTAATCTAACTTCCTTATTTCGACGTTCATCAAAAAACCTGAGGGAAGTTTACATTTGTTGGAAAATTAAATTCCTCACTCTGCATCCTCTTTTTTCTACTTCTCCTTCCTCCAACAGATGGTCTCCTGGACTGCCATGGCAGCCAACAACAACAGCACAGCTATGACAGCAGGGGGGAACTCCACCTACAACGCTACCACTACCACGGCCACGGACACCTTTGGCGGTCCAACCAACTCCACCTCCCCTACTGGAGCGGGCGTCTCACTGCACACAGGCGCCTTCTCTTTCCTGATCCCCTTCATCATGGCAGCCTTTCTCCTTCAGAGCTACTGTTGAAGCCCGGAGCCCCCATCTTCTCTGCCTCAACACTCCTCCTCACCTCCTATCCCATTATCCCACGCAGTCCAGCCTCTCTCAGAGACCACAAGACTAACATGGATGGGCTCTACAACCTTTCTACGTCCTCCTTAAGTAATGCTAAAAAGTATGTAAGACATTTCTTTTAACAAAGGGGGGTTTAGCCTACAGCGGGAGATCATCACCAATCCAACTTCCTTCAGCCCCTTGCATGGAATCAAAAGGAACAGTGGTGCATCCAGCTTCCCTTTTTTTGCTTGCATTTCCTTAGTCATGCAATCACATTTTGGAGATGCTCAGGGCTGCGGGTTTTCATGTCATGTGTCTCGATTGAAATGCGGACCACTTGAGTGTACAGAGGTTCTTTTTGTGGCTTCTAATCGACCTGGCAATCAATATCTGAATGTGTATTGTTTGTTAAAGTTTGGCAGATACAGTAGGAGGTTTGAGAAAAAAGTATGAGCCAGATGACCTCTTTAGCTGGTTTTACAAACAAAACAAAACAAAAAATGGCTCTTCAGTCTTTTTATTAGAAATGTCATTGAGATGTATGTAGCAAAAAAGTTGCCACACGATGTGTCAGTTTTGCCTTGTGATTTTTAAAGAGCTGTGGTCTTTTACAATGAGGGTTTGATTGACACCTTTGCTCCCTTCATCCAACAGTTAGGTGCAGGAAATGAGTGTATGTGAAACCATATGGGAAGGATTGATGTTACAATTCCCCCTTATAGTTTATATTTTGTATAAAATGGAAATGTTGTACTGTTTATTAGTTTTCGTAAAGATCATTGAAGAAATGACAATGTACAATAAATTATGAAAAACTACAACTGTAATCGTTTCTTTGATTCTTATTTTGTTTTAAGATGGCTAACTTTCCTGAGGAAACATTGGTATTTAACCAACTCTATCTAATCTTTTGGTTTTCCCACCTCCAAACGTGCATGTCATTTATCATCCTTGTGCAGTGTATAGAATTAAAGGGTGTGGTGATATTTTATTCATCATTACTAAGCTGCCAGGCAGTCGAGACAGGCAGTTGCCGAGCTGCAGGCCAGATAGATGGACTCAGCACTCCCTTGTGCCACTAAAGATCTACTCTGGATTTGTGCCAGAGCAGTACTTACCGACTGGATACAAAACAATATCAGCCCCTATGGTGCTCTAGTGACGAACAACATTTAGACAGATGGATGATGAGTCTTCAATTTTGAGTTTATAAGAGGGAGGGAGGCCTTGCAACAGCTGATAGCATGCACGAATGGGTTATTTCAGTCTGAAGTTTGAATACCATTATTTTTATCCTTCAATATCTGAAAGAATATAGATGATGTCAAAGACCTCTCCAGGGAACACAATGTCAAATTTGATTATGTACTTAAACAGGTTTGGCCTTTGACTGTTACTTAACACTGTCTAGTCCTGTCTGTGGCTTAATTCTCCAACAGCTGCAGAGTATAGAATAATATCTGTGGAGGCACACGATCAATTAAAGTTCATATGATTCTAACTGAAATATTTTCTGAATATTTAATGTATTCAATACAAGAAATGTTTATTTTTTTTCTAAATATGCTCTCTTGGGGGAAAAAATGAACTGCAGACTTAATTAAACTTAATTAAACCTAAAGTCAGCTCTTTCTATTATCCCATTTGTAATAGTGCGTTTAGGGGGCGTGATTATTCCTACACGAAGCTTCAGATTTATCCCTCATTATTCCATTTATCCATTTCCTTTTTGTGGTTTTTGTAGCTTTCTGTTATTCACAGCTAGTCTGGCAAAAAAAAAGAAAAAAAAAGAGCTACCAACAAAGGGGGGAAAAAAAATCAACACATCACATACGAGCGTACCCCTACGATGACAGCGCGTGGCTCGGAAATGCCTCAGCACCAGTAAAGCCAGCCGCATGACTCATTAGCCCAGCCTATTGTTTCTCAATCCTCTCTGCACTATTAACCTCTCCTCCCGCTCGGTCTCCCCTCTCTTTTAACATCCCTGTTCCGGATCTATCCGTTTAATACCCCCCAACAGACTAGTCTGCAAATGCAAGTTCTCAAAAACGAATGAGGCTTTTTCTTCCCATAATGCAGCTGAAGTCATGATTTCACAGTGACGTTAAGACTTTTAATGATACATTTCCACCAGTTATACTTTTTTAGCACCTTCAGTACTTGACAACTTTTTGCAGACTGCTGACTTCATATATAGCACTCTCCAAAACTCAGCCTCTGCCTCATTTCTTTATATTTTGCCAGGAAAAGGGGAATTTAGTGCAGTGATTTATTGGAAAATGTGCAAACATACATGGAAATATAGCACATGATGCAAAAATAAAGTCTGTAGGATTCTAAGGAGTTGGAAAATCAATATTTGGGACCACCTGTGATCTTTAACAGTGTGTTTGGGATCAATGTCATGATGCTTTCCAGGTGGTATTGCATGGTGGATCAAAGTCTAATGGTACTTTTCTGCATTTGTAATACTATCAATTTTAACAAGATCTCAAAAACCACTTGCTAAAATGCATCCACAAACCATGACAGAGCCTTATTTTACATGTTTTATAGATGACTCAGTCATTCCGGTGTGAATAGATTGGCTGAGTCATTACAGCCAAAAGTATATTTATATGCATATTTGCCTCTACTCTCTTTTTTGTGTCTTAACTGATTCCCTAAGCTAAAACCAAAGATCTAGAAAAAGATATGCCAACCTTATTCCACAAAAGGCTTTTTATTGTTTTTCTTCTTTCATTATTTGCCTATCAGCAGTGACTAAGCCACTCATATAAAGCCCTTCCCATTGGTGAATAAGCAAATTTGTTTTGATTTATTGTTTCTAGTCCTTCCTTATTATTCTGAACAAGCCAGGATTGCTGCTTCTGATAGTATCAAGATCATCACTTTGATGTTCTTCGAAAATACTCTTTAGACGCAAGCTATTACCAACAACATTAACATCATTTAAGCTTTTACCATAAAAATACAATTAAATTGTGTCAATACAGCAGTGATCTAAGTAAGTGTTTGACTCACTTTTTATTCCTTTAGCATACAGTCACCTGTGTCATGGTGTAAGGTGTAACACCCAGCAGATATTTAATCATTGATTAGGCTGATGAATTATTCAGACATCCAGCATTGTTGCAAGGACAATGTCCCACACTCTGCTCCACTCCTTACCCACACACACGCTCTTCTCTTTCATATGTGTCTTTGTTGTGTAAAAGCAACTGTTGATATCACATGGACCATTTTTCATGCACTATGCTGCCACACCGGATCCAAGAGTTTATGAGTGAATAGTCACGACTGCAGATAAAGGTGTGCATTTTTGTGTTTTCACGAGGTAATGACTGATATTAGATCCCCTTTCTTTTATTATGGTCTCAGCCTGGCTGCCTTGTGTCAGGTTTCAAACAGTTCTCATAACAAAGGGAGCAAAAGAGCAGCTTTTCAGAGCTTCTGTATTTATGACAGATAAAACTTCAGTTAGTTAAACATTCATATGACTTTACTATTTTTTTTGTCAGTGAAAATTTTGGCTCTGCTCTTATCAGGGAATTGTTTTGAACCCATGATGTTTTTAACCTGAGATTAATATGTAGATAGGTGTTACACCTGTACAACCCAGGTTTTCTTCCTGGTCCACAAAATACACCGATTTAGATATTGGGTTTATGAGTGTTTTTGAAAGGTTTAAGTCAAGACACACTGTTCTCACAGTACAGTGCCTCAGTTTCCATAGAACCAGCCTTTAGTTGGCTTAAACATGAAGAAGAAAACCATCAGGTAGCAGATTCAGTAAGCTTCAAAACAAACTTTTGGGCATGATAAAAAAAATGAGAATAGTGTTAAAGTGAAAGCCTGGTTTGTCCTGAAAAATGCTGGGCAACACACATAAAGAAACTGCATAATAATACATTATAGTATATAAATGTAACTGTTAATAAACACTTACCAGTGTATTTGCCATTACATTTTGGCCTTCCAGGATAAAAATACCATTAGTTGGTGGTTTTATTGGGATGATTATTATTAATAATAAATTATAGATAATATGATAAATAAAATACTTTCAGTATAGTTTACAGTTTCATACACTTTCATATTTCCAATAATACATGTTAATATACATAGTATTAACATTTTTTTTTTTTTTTTAAAGCATATAATGTGCTACCTGCAAGACACAATTCCACTCTCTGGAACTGATAAATCACTGGTAAATGATTTACCATTGATAATGGTTAAATAATTAAATAGCTTATTTAACCAATTAAAGCATATGACACTATTACAAAAGAGGCATACAAGTAAATGTGTCAAAACCATGTATCTTAAACAAAATGTTCTTTGGCTGTGTGTATGTATTTCTTGTTTGTTTTTTTAAATACATCTAATATGTGTATCACAGTTTCATTGAGATAAAATGTATTGCTTCTGTGCACTGTCTTTGTTCGTCTCTCTCTTAATTAGCACATTTTTTTTCCACAAGGCATCTCACAACAGATTTCCAAATGTAATTGAAATTAAACCTGGTCGAAAATGAAGCACATAATAATAATAATAATAATAATAATAATAATAATAATAATAATAATAATAATAATAATGCTAGTCTTATTCCATGTGTGTAGAGGGTTTAGGAATGTAGAGTAACTTAAATCTGTTGAAGAATGGTTCCATCTTAAATCCTACAACCAATACAAAGAAATGAAAGATGCGGAAGACACTCCACATCCCACACCCACTTATACAAATCAGATTAAATCCAAATGCCAGAGAACCAAATTTATCAAGAACAAAGAGACCAATCAAACACACAACAAGCACCTCTGAGGTTTCAGATGCTTATTTCTGGGACAAGATGATTTACACAAATTTACATTTTTTTTGCAAATGTAAATTCCTGATTTGTAAAATTTTCCATTTCTTAAACTATGAAGTCTGTTATCATTGTTAATATTACCTCTCATTCTCAACCTCAGATTAACAGTGTATTTAAAACAGGATGATTATCATTGCTAGTGATATCAGTGATAATGAAAGCAAAGCTTGTGTATTTTAGGAAAACTTATATTTGCCAGGTATATTAGATATACAACTTCACGCCCACCTGTTACATCAAAGTTAAATGCTTGTAATCTAAATGCTTCCTGGATTTTATGGCTGTAACAGTAATATGTTATGCAGTGATTAGATTATTTTCATCCTTTCTCAAGTGTACCCTGTTTATGCAGATCATATGTTCCTGTCAGCATTTGATATTAATGACCAGAAAAACCTGGTCATGAATGTCGATGCCTTGATTCTCCCCTCCCTCCACCATTGTGTTTTAGTTTTACCCCCGTGGTTTGGATCATTATCCTGTTGCATGACCCAATTCAGCCAAGCTTTATCTGTTGGACAGATGACCTGACATTTGACTTTAGAATACTTTGGTATACTAAGGAGTTCATGGTCAACTGAGTGACTGCCTTGGCAGTGGCTCCAGAACAATCCCCATCCTTGACAGTTCTAATGAGGTGTTTGTCCTGAGATGTGTTTTGTTTTCGCCAAATGTGGCGATATGTATTTTGGCCAAACATCTCCACTTTGTCTCACTTGTCCAGAGGACTTTTTCCAGAAGTATTTGGTTTGTTCAGGTGCAATCTTACAAACCTCAACTGTGCTGCCGTTTTCTTTTTTAAAGAGAAGAGGCTTTCTCCTGGCAACTATTGTAAACAAGTCATGCTTGTTTAGTCCTTTTCTAATTGTACTGTCATGAACAATTAATATGCTAACTGAGGCCTGTAGACTCTGCAATGCAGTTCTTGGGTCTTTTACTGTTTCTATTAGCATTACACAACGTGACTTTGGGGATAATTTGCTCTTAAATGTTAACCACTTGTGAATACTTTTACTCAATACAGAATGACGGACTTCAAATTCTGCAGAAATAACCTTATAACCACACCCATTTATACAAATCAGATTAAATCCCAATGCCAGAGGACCAAATTTACAAAGAGTCCAGTCAATCACAACAAGGACCTCTGAGGTTTTGTATGCTTCTTCCTGGGACAAGATGATTTACACAAATTTACATTTTTGCAAACCTACTTTTTCTGATTTGTATATTTTCCATTTCTTACCTATTTGCAATGAACTTTGAGATCAAGGACTGTTATCATTGTGTCACGGTTTGCACTGGCAGACCGTGTGGAGGAACGAAGAGGACCCAAATGCAGACACTTGAAACGAAACTATAATTTAACAAAAGTGGAGATGTTTATTTACGGCTGGGAAAAGGTACAAAGCAAAAGGTGAAACTAACTAGAACTAAACTGGGAAAAACTAAATGCTAAACACAAAAGACAAAGAAAAAAACCTTGAACACAGAAAAACCTTGAAACATGGAGGCATGGAAACATGACGAGAACTCAACAGACGACCTGACAAGAAATGAATGAAAACACACAGCCTAAATGCACACAGGAGGTGATCAGGGGAAGTGGAAACACATGGGGAAACAGTTGATTAGAATGAGCATAGTGACACCACAGGGGAAGTGAAACTAAACACAATGAACGTGGGACACCAGACCTCTTCAAAATAAAACAGGAAACAAATGAGATGCAGACATGACAACGCGAGCTTGACAACACAAGATACGCAGACATGAAACACATGAAGGGCAAGGGAGACTTAAACACAGGGGTGAAGATGCAAGGGGAATCTAATAAACAATGAACAATAACAGGGCAACAGGCAAAATAGAAATGAACTTAAATAAACTAATACATACATAAACCATAAACATCAAAATATATTAAAACTCAAAACGCTGGGTCAAATGACCCAGGATCGTGACACATCGTTAATTTTACACCTCCTTCTCACTCTCAGATTAACAGTATATTTAGTGTTAGTGATATCAGTGATAATGGAAGCAAAACTTACACACTGATATGTGCATTTTAAAAAGAGCTTATAGGCATATAAGATATATAACTTCACGCCCACCTGTTACATCAAAGTTAAATGCTTGTAATCTAAACGCTCTCTGGATTTTATGTTATGCAGTGATTAGATTATTTTCATCCTTTCTCAATTGTACCCTGTTTATGCAAATCATCTGTTCCTGTCAGCATTTGACATTCATGACCAGAACAAGCTGTTGTCACTCCTGTCTCTGGGTACATCTTTCTTGTGTGACTAGACCAACAAACACTATTTACACCCATGATACCAGAGACATTTATACACCCTAATTTCTTGTCCTTGACAATTAAAGAAAAGGACAAAAATTGCTTTCTAATTTTTCCTGGTTATCATTTGTCTATTGAATCAGTCATATTCATATCATTAGACTGGCCTGCAAACGCTATTAATTTGACGAAACGTATCCTGTGGCATTTTCTTGCTGCACTGTGATCTGTTTGTTTGAGCATTCAAATGTATTCCAATTTCAAGTAAGACTAAGAATACAATGACAGACACAGTCAGGGCCAAAAGAAAGTACAGCCTCAGTCAGTTCTAAGGTTTTGCATTTCAGGATCTACCAAAAATAAATATCCAGTTCTTACCAGGTCTAAAAATTTGGTAAAGAGCAACAAAACTATGCAAAACTTTGCACATGTTGTCACTACTTGTTCAAATAGTGAAAACATACGCCTCTTTCTTTTCTCCAAATGTGGTGATGTGGATTATAGCCAAACATCTCCACAAACTCCAGAGGTTTTGTGGTCTTGGGTGTTTTACAGTTTCTATGAGCAGTACACAAACTGACTTTGGGGTGAATTTGCTCTTGAATGTTTTCCACTTGTGAATAATTTTACTCACTACTTCAAATTCTGTGGAAATCATGTTATAACCCATCTCAGATTGACTGTATTTCTCAAAGAAGTGCTGACATCTTTCCTGCTTGGCATTGAGCTAACATGCACCTGAACGCTCCAGACAAGCACAATGCCAAAATGTCTACTTTCATAAAGGAGCTCACACTTGCTGATGATTAATTAATAAAATGCATTTGATTAGCAGCACCTGGCTGCTACTTACCCTCTTAATTCTAATGGAAGCAGCAAGGTTTACTAAGTTTTTTACACACTGCTTCTGCATGTTGGCTAATTTTCTACTGAACATAAAACAATAAGCCACAATAAAAACAGTGAAATAAAAATATATATATTTCACTTATGCATCTATGGTGGATCTTGGATAGTCTCATGGGAGGGCACAAATATCATTTTCCTTATTCAGCACCTCAATTAAAAATAAAATGTAAAATGTACAAAACATTGCTGATCTATCTAAATATAATCAGTTGTAAACTAATTTCAAAGAGCCACAGGAACAATTTAGTAACATTATGTCCCTATTAGGTTGAAATAGAGGAAGGTAAAAGGAAAAAGCAGACTAAAAGCTGTACATCAGCTGAAAGGTCTTTCCTGCCAGATGGTCAGCTGTACTTTTTTTTTTTTTACAAGGAAGCTTTTTTGCTTCTTCAATGAAGCGTTGCCTTGCTGTACTGAAACACAGCAGAAGTGAATCAGTTAGCATAGATGGGAGGCAGATCTTTTCAAGCTGCTTGGTTTCTCTTATTTTCAGTAATCACATGTAGCTCATCAATTAGGTAGATAAAGTGATCCCCCGTTCGTGTCTCCAGTTTCAGTGATTCATGTCCAGTGGCTTTGGTTGCTATAGAAACCAAACAATGGAAAGATTTCTGACACCAGTCCAGCACGGTAAATGTGCCCCTGATAATTTGTAGTTGATTTCTCCTTGCTTTATTAATGCTGGTCCCACCGAGTGATTAGACAGACAGGGCTTTTTATTGACTAACCCTGAATGCAAAGGTAACAAAAATCCTCTTCATGTGTGAGCCTTGAATGGCCTGTTTAACATAAAATAGGAGTGAGAGCCCACATAACTAACCTGATTCCATGAGCAAATCAGGTTATCCCAGATTTACACCACCACTGTCCCAGCTGTCAGGGACAGTGGTGGTGTCCCTGCTGGCTACCAAACTCAGAGTGCCCTCCGAGAGCGCCTCTGATCTAACTAACTGCATATCTAGGACAAACCACCCTCTCCTCCCCGTGTAACCTCTTGGAAGGACACCTGATGCCACATGATGGCACCTGTTTGCTGAGAATAGCTTCCACCCACTGCATGTGCCGAAAGAAAGCTACACGAGAAGCCCCAGTCAGAAAGCTGTGATGTACATGAACTAATCATGTATACAATGACTGCTAAATACACTGATGGCTCACAGGGAGAATGAGAGAGAGACTGTGTCTCAGTACCATCTGCTCTTCGAGGCAGCGTGCTTTTTATTCAGACTGCACTCACTTGTCTGAGACATCTGACAAACTGAAAGCAGAACACAAATATAATACACCATGATAATTTTGGTTTTCATGGCAAGCTTACCCTAAAGGAATCTGTTTAATAGAAACTGAAAATTAAAGCATGTTTTTTTTTATTATTTGGCTATTTGTTTTCAGCTGTGCATAGTTCACAAACCACATATGTTATGTCTGCACTCATTTTTTTTTCAGGCAGCGAGAATTATGATGTTGGTGATTTGGAGAAGACTTTGACAAGCAGGATATTTTGAAGGCCAGTGGTAATAGCTTTTGTGTCATTAAATTTAATGAAAATATCCAAAACATTTTCAACTCCACCAAAACAATCAGTTAATATTTTTGCCAAAATAGCTTACAGGATCCCGTGACAAATATCGTGTTATTTGCGATAAGTCTTAGATTCAGTCAAATTCAGCGTAGTGTGTGTCACACAGACAGAAATAGTTCCAAATACTGTCCATCTTTTTTTTTTTTTTATTGATCTCTGTTTAACTTTATTGTTGTGTGTCTACACTGTGTCATATTTGGAGTGAGTCACATCCCTGGCACAGGAAGCAAAGGAAATCAATTCCACAGCCACAATTTGTGAGGCCAACTGGAAATTTTGACAGTAGATCTCCTGACCATGCTGCTGTTGGTGAAAGTGATGGCGTTAACTTCCCAGGATCTTATTTCTTAGATAAATAAGGTCCCGGGTTTATTTTTCTTTTAATTTCCCACATTTAGCAGCAAAACTAAAAAAAAAAAAAAAAAAAAAAAAAGTGGAGAAAGCTAAGCAAATGTCACAAAATCTACCCAACAGCACCCCAGAGCTTAATTAACTGTGACTTGCAGGACTAAGAAAGTCATCTGCCAAGAACTAATCCTGCAAAACCACAAATTGTTGTTTCTGTAATGAGGAAAATATTTTTCCGGATAGATGTATTCTTTTTTTTAAAAACGTAAATAAACATTAGAAATGCCCTCACCTTCTGCTAACACAAATATATGTCATCCACTGCTTGTAAAGATTAAACGATTAGTGATTTTAGTGGCAAAAGAGCATTTTGTTCAAGTGCTCGTGTGGACTTCTTTCAAACAAAGGAAGGAAGCTGAACATCTTTGACAGGAAAGCATGGTGAGGGAACACGTGGGGATGGAAATGTTTTATAGTTCCAAAAAATCTGCACGATAACACACTAACTTCTTGTGTGTTGTACTATGCACCCAACTGCTATGTAAAGCTGTGCCTCTTAAGTGGACCGAGGAACCTTTTTTCTTGATGATATCTCATTAGCAGACTGTCAGCTTGATTCGCAGCCCCTCCACACCTCCTCCCAGCTCTCTCTTCTTCCTACACTCCACCAGCAGGCACTGACATTTGTATAATGAATGTGGTTCATTTTCAGATGGCTTCCCAATTAGGTGTGAGACACTGTGGGCTGAGCAGAAAGTTTAGTTTTATTTGTGTAAGTGCAGTGTTCCCTACTAATAGAACTGTCCAGATTACATTTAATCCCTGCAAGAAAACATAAAAACATAATTTGTAAACTGAGGTCGTTTCCTAACAGCTCACACTACGTGCAAGCAAAATAACAAACACCTAACAGGGCTGAAATTAACATAGGACACAAAAAATAATGTCCATCTATTAAAGATTCATTTCTAGAGGATTTCTAGAGGATTGGGATTATGGAGGCACTTTAATTTTTGTAGGATAAAGACTTTAGTAAATGATGCAAGATGTGAAAAACAATAATAGTTAAATTGTTAAGAGCAATGTGATATACTGAATGGCCATCTCAAAGGTCTACAAATGTGACATAATGAAAACTAAAACAATGACTTTCGTTGAAATGAAACACATGCAGTAAAGTGAGAAAGAAAGATGTTTAGTAATATAAGATAGACAAGGGTTAGAAGCCTGAAGCAGCAAGTGCTGAGGTCTGGAGCTGTAACATCTTTATGACAGTTCAGAAGTTTAGTGGGAAGTTTAATGAGACCTGCTGGATTGATGATTGGATTGAAATTTACGAATACCATCATGTGAAGAATAGTTGTTAATACTAACATCAAAATAGCCAGCTATAATACACTGAACTGATCGGTCACCAGTGATGTATGGATCTAACAAGTCTGTTACAGAATTCAGGGTCCTGGGAAGCATCATTTCTTCCACTTATCTAAAAACATGCAAAATGCAAATTTACTTAATATAATATAATATAATATAATATAATATAATATAATATAATATAATATAATAATCTCAGAGCTGTTTTAAAACTAGGAACATTGTATTAAGTTTGATATGTACAGTGATGACAAAAAATGATGAGACTCGTGATTTTGTGTGATATATGGTGTGAAAAAAACATGCCAAATAAGCGTAAATCACAGATGACTAAATGATGTAATTATATTAACAGCGTGCTTTTAACTTGTGGCCAGGTGTGACGCGTATGTTTCAGTTTTTTTTGTCTAAATAACAAGTTTTTGAAAATCTTACTTTATTAGCGAGTACATATAATTGAAATTAAACTGTTACATTTTATATTACTGGAGTTTTGACTTTTATTAACATGGGAGACGATTCACATAAGTAAACTTGGCTGTGCTATTGAGTATTCTGAGAAGGGAGCCTTCCAGTAAGGTATAAACCAAAGAAATGCTGTTCGTGCTTGTGAATGGAGAAAGACTTGTGTTTGCCTTTAGAGTCTGGGTAATGTCCTTAAATAGAGGCTGGAGGTGTAGAGATGGCATGGATGTAATAAGAAAGTCTCTGCCAAGAAGAAGCTATTGGCATTTGCTAAATTTATTGGATGGGCTTCTTTTTGTATCCCTAGAGAGAACAAAAGCAGAAATATAACAGATCACGCAGCTTACAGTAGAATTTTGTATAAGTGGTTGTTTATGTTCTAGTGGTTATTAATTATGCAAGTATAAATAAAAGAACAAAAAAAGCCTGTGTGTGCTCTGCTTCTTTTTTTATGACCTCTCCATTTCAGACTGTGCACAGTCTGAATTAAGTTAGTTGGATGGCCATTAGTTCTGAAATGAAGTAAAATGGTTAAATGTGGTTTTAGATCTAATAATCAGAATGAAATTTGGGTTTAGGTTTAGTGAAATGGGCAGGACATCATGTAGGTTTAAGCTGGATGTCTAACACTGTGTGCGTGTGCACATGCAGGTATCTAAAAGTGTATTTGCTTTGTTGTTTTGCTGTATCCACCGGTGATTTAAATTAAAAGCAATTTACTCTGACATCAACATACGGTATAGTTCATCCTAATGCACCGGATAAACAGAATAAACATTGTGTTACTTTCTCAATGCTGTCTTTGGAGCATAGAGGAAGGCTGAAGATAAGATGTTATCTATAAGATGGACAACAGAGCACATTATGTTTCCTATGCCACTGCTTTGAACTGACTATGGTTCATGTGTATTTAAAAAGCAACAGCAAAAAAATATATTGGTAAATGTTTATGCTCTGATGCATATCAACCAATCTTCTTTGTCTCTCTGGAATCAATCTCTAAATGTTAATTGCTCAAGGATAAACTATTGCGTTTAAATACTGTTAGCTATGAAACAACAATAGCAGTAATTCTAAATCAATAGCACTGCACATGCTATCTGCCTGGGGAAAAATAGGCTGCGAGCTATGATTTTAGAGCATCCACTCTCCTTTGTAAATTATTCATAAACGAAATATGTCTACAAGCAAACTGTCAAACTGACACCAAATACTGCAGTTGATGTAAACCTTTAAAACCTTTGTGCCTTTAACAGTTACACTATTACTTTGCGGGCACAGAGAATGCTAGATGTTGCGAGACAAAAAAGGAAAAAAAACCCCCAAAAACTGTCAAGTTGGCAGATGTAGTTATGTAGTTATATACAGATATGATTAGCCCCCAACACATAACTCTGTCAAGAGGGAGACAGCCTTCATCTTTGGTTGTTACAGCTAACAGGAGCTTGTTAATACCATCTCTTCACTTTGATACTGAGTTATGATCCAAGGTCAGAATAAAAGTACTTTTGGGGTTCTATATCAGTGAACAGCACTTGAATATGCATTTCTTAATATGCATCTCATAGCCTCTGTGTCATGATTACTGTGAGATGGACATTAGAGCCCTCATTGTCATTTTTCGTTAACTGCTATCGTGCCAAAGTGAACACATAAATCTTTGCATTACTGTGTGCAATATGTTTTTTTAATCATCCAAAATTCAGTCTGCTTAATTTGTATGTGTAAAAATATAGTGCGTAAATCTTAGCCCTGAAACACTGGAACCATGAAATAATTGTCAGAAAATTCAAATTTCTTGAAACTAGAATTAATGTGTGTTTAATGAACCTTCTAACCAGTTAAAATAAAGAAGGCAAATATCAATTTGCATACATAAAAAATGATTTGTATAATTCTTGCAATTTATTGTCATGGTCCGGAGTCTGGTGACTCCAGGTTTGTGTTTTGTGTTTATTCATTTTTTTTTTTAGAGTTTTTTGTTATTTTCCTTCCAGTGTTTAGGTGTTCTCTGTGCTCCCCTTGTGTTCATGTCATTTTACTTTGACGTTCCCTTGTCTCATGTCTGTGCCTCTAGCCTTGTTTCCCCTTAGTCTTGTCAAGTGTGATCAGTCCCAGCTGTGCTCTCCTCCTGTGTTTCATTCCCTCGTTATCCCTCAGTGTATTTAAGCCCTGTGTTTCTCTCTGTAAGTGTCGCATTGTCCCCTCATGCTGTGTGTTTCCTCCTTCCGTGTGCCCTGTGATCGCTGTCCCTAGTTTCCCTGTGTTTGGTTCTTAACTTGCAAAACCAAACCAGAAACTGGGAGCTATTTTTTGTGTAAGTTATGCCACTGCAATAAAGCAGCCTCCTTAAGTTACCCCTTTGAGTTCGAGTCTTGCGTTTGGGTCTCACAGCCGTACTGTGATATTTTTTGCTCACAGCCTGTTTATCTTAAACAAAAACATTTGCATCGGTTAGGTTTAAATGGTCTCAAAAGCTCACGTAATGAATTTGATACACTTAGCATTAGAGGGTTGATTTTGGAGCCTTGCATGAGATGTTCATTCTGGGTTTTTTTTTTTCAAAACATGTCTCCTGATTGAACACTTAGCTCCATTTCTTTCAATGAGGCTCATGTGAGTACAGGATTCCTAAAACAGGATAACAAACTTGCAGGCGTGTTTTTCCTGTGTGTTGTCCAGCCCCCTTGGTGAATACATCACATCACTGATGTGCCTCAGATGGATACATGAACTGGAAAACCCAGTCAACTTACACATAATTTGGCCTCTAGAGTGGTCATAAAAAAAAGGAGATCCCTTGAGTGAACATGTGGTCAAGCTCATTAAACACAGCACAGATACTTCTGTAAACATTGCAACAAAAGTTACTTTATACTTGACAGAAAAGAAAAATCCAGTTAATTTGGCAGAATTAAGATGAATGTAGATCTAGGATGGATGATAAAGAAGCTTATCTATGCATAACATTTAGCTTCCTCTACAACACCGTTAATGTCTGACCTATTGAGGGGAAAAAAAGAGAAGCAGCAGTTACCAAGGAGAGAATTTAGTTTTTTCATTCTATAAATAATCTCAGACCTCAGCTAGTGCACAGGCCTCTTTTCCTCCTCTGTTGTGTCTCAGAAGGAGCTGGTTTGTCAGGTAATGAATAAGGCTTGTGTGATCACTATCCAAGTAACGAGTGGCCGTTCATGCCCAACCTAACCGCGGGCTCACTGTTTAGCTGTGTTTTGCCAGGTATCGGGAAGTCTGTCTGCAAGCTAATTTATCTGACTCTGGGATGTAGTTTAAAAAGAGAAAAACAGACATATAGCTTATATAGCTACTTCTTGCGTAGACAGATGACCTAAAGACAGGGTTCATGTGTCGCTAGTTTAAAAATTACACGATCACTATATTAAATTAGAGCAAAGCAATAATTTTTAGAGCAACCATGTGATTTAGGCCACATGTCCCAATATAGAAAGGAGGCCTAGAAAAGCTACACTCAGAGGTTCTGTGAAAGAATGACCCTCCTGAAAATGCAAATTTAAAGCAGATCCTTCTCAAAGACTGAGCAAACATTTGTCTTAGGTAGTTGACCACATAAAAAATAAAAATTAAGCAGTGATTGTTTCTGTGAAGATGAAAGATGACACCCTCTACTTGCTCTAACACAGATTTTTTTTTTTTTTTTTTTTTTTGCCCC
>VUQG01002070.1:67906-78337 GCA_015106755.1 Etia nguti
TCAACTCACCTCATCCACTAATCAAGCTCCTGTAGCATTCTTTGGCTCGCTTTGAATCGTTCATTCCCTTATGTGAGTCTAACACTACTCCCACTTCTGATTTAGTTTGTTACTCATGTTATCTGACCCTTTGAAGCAACTCTTTGTTTCCGTCTGCAGCCTCATCAGCCAGCCTGGCTCTCGCTCACTCTGCCTCCAGCAGCCTGGCTTGCTTGTCCTGCTCTCATAACAGGCAGCACACAGCAGCCAACAAATCCATCTAACAGAGAAACCCGACCGATTCTTTGCGCAGTTTGACAAATAATAATCAAATTAAACTCCAGCCACTCACAAACCGATAGCAGACTGGAAGGCATTCACAAGGTGCAGCAGACACTCTTCAGCACTTCTGCATAAAAAAAAAAATGAAGCTGGGCCCAATGATGTGCAGGGCTGTGCTGACAAACTGTCAAGAGGTATTGACACACATTTTGAACCTCCCGTTAAACCACCATTGTACCTACTCCCAGAAAAATTTACTGTAACTCGTTTGAACAACCACTAGTCAGTTGATCTAACCTTTGTCATTTCAAAAGCCTTTGAAGGACTGATACTCACATCAAAGAATCCATAGTCGCTGATCTACACCCCTGTTGCCTACCGGGCAATGATGATGCCATCTCTGCGGCTCTCAATACAGCCTTTTATCACCTTGACAAATACGGCACCTCTCTGTTGACTCCAGCTCTACATTTATCACATCCTTGACAAGCTGGTGGACAAACTCAATGCAGTAATCTGACTGCATATGCAAGTGGATACTGGGGTTTTTTTTCATCAGCTTCCCTCAAACTGTTAAAGGCTGTGTACTGAGCCTTTTTATGCACTTTTCACTCATGCCAACCCATCCACAACTCTAATTCCATTGTTAAGCTTGCAGATGATAATGATGACAATGAGACTGCATATAAGGTTCAGAAGCTATGTGCCAAATCTGGCCTTAAACACCACAAAAACCATGGAGATCACTTTATGTTTCATGACAAGAAAACCAGACATACACTTGTATACATCAAAACAAAGGGTATGGAGAGAGCTCCCAACTTCAACGTAATGGCAGTCACCATCACAGAGGACTTTTCCTAGGCTGGCAGTTGTGACCAAAGCGTAAATGCATCTTTATTTCCTAAATGTAAGGAGAGCTACCCCAAAAGGCTGCTTGTATACTTGGACAGATGAATATAGAGAGTACCCTCACAACAGCTTGGTAAGCCAGCTGTAACTAAGCCGACATAATGTCCTTCCACAGTTTTGCAAAAAGGGTACAAAACATTGTGGGCACAGAGCTGCCATCTTTAGAGCATCTCTAGATCACTCCCTGTGTCAGGAAACCCAAGGAAATCATCACAGACATTGCACACCGCGGCAGGCGCATTAAAGCTATCCATACATGCACAAACACACTGAGCTCTGACACTGCTGAACACAGTCTGGCAATAAGTTATGTAAAGTGTTAACATGAAATATTTTATACTCAATCTTTGCCTTGTCCTGTTGCAGACACACTTGCACCCTTGTTAACTGCCCTTTTATAACAATGATAATCCAATATTTTACTATTTCTTGTTGCTATAACTAGTTTTGTTGTACTTGCATATTATCAAGACCCTGGTTACTTACCAGCCAGGTTCAGTAAACTGTGTTTTACTGCTATACTAACATCCCTGTAAGTCTAGCTTCTGAGTCCTTTTTACATTTAAACTCCACAGGAATGGTTTACACAAATATCTGAGACAGACCAGTCTTCACTTTAAAGCTGAAGCCAAATTATTAATTTTTAATGACTGGCCTACTCTAATTGGGACCGATCATTACAGCATTTTACTGAGTCTTGTCTTGTGTATACCTCTTTGTCATCATCCAGTTTGTAACCAAAGCAACTTCACGATGAGTCACTTTTGTGATCTAAGATATTTTTGCTTTCAGTCTAATGACAAGAATTTTCCTCTCTCACGCTGGGTAAGTAATTTTATTCACATTTCTGCTCTGCTTCATGCTCCCAGAGTTAATCCACTGTAAAGCCTGGTATCTGTCGCGTGTTATCCCTGACATTCATTTTCCTTTTTTAAGGATTCCATCTTAAATATTGATTTATTCTACAAGTGTAAAAGTTGCTGGTTACAAGCAGTGAAACCACTTGGTGAGTCACACTAGTACCTCAAGAGGAAGTGAAAATTCACCGGCAGTTGCGCAATTATTCATCATGCAAAGCGGATCGAGCTAATCGTGCAGGTCAAGCAAACACACTGGCTGCTGCATTGATTAAACAGTCGCCAGACCATCTGTCTAATAACCAGACAATGTTTCCACCCTGTGAGTCACCACTCTTACCAGCATGACAGGCATTGTTGAGCCAACTCTGTGCTGCAGTGCCCCCCAGTCCTCTGGGCTTCCATACAGGCCTTTTTCCAGGACATAAGACTCACCACAAAAGCCTGGCTCTTCAAACACAACCCAGCTGAGAACAAAAACAAAAGAGGAGCACCCTTTACTTTTGACATGACATTCTTTTTTCATTTTCATTTCATTTTAATTTGTAAAGAAACAGAGTGTTTGATGTGCCCTGGCTGCTGACAAAGAAAACCCCCCCACCACAAGAATTCAGGCACAGTTGTGCTCGTTCAGCAACAACTTGCAGTCTAAATCCAATACCTTCCCACGTGATAGCATCTCAGCAGCTACTCTGTTGAAAAATGTGGCATGTCACGAGTGGCTGTGGGAGTGGGTGTTGCATTTGCAGAACTGTGTGTGTCCTAACGTGCAAGACTGAAAAACTGACAGTTCTCTCCCAGCAAAACAAACGGAACGCAAATGAGCCAATCAAACAGCAGAAGAACATGGGCGAGGCCGGGCAGTCTAATAACAGACAAGCAGCGCAGCAAGAATAACCTTTCAATGTCATGAGAGTCTTTTCTCATAAAGAAGGACGTTATGTTCCAATCCACATTATTAACCATTTTCTTCATCTCCCTTGGGTAGAAGCAATCAGGAAAGCATGCCCTGCACTTCATTATTCTTGTTTGCTTCCTGTTTGTTTACTTCTGCATTTTTTTCCAGCTGATCATACCATAAAGAGAGGTAGAAAGGCAAGCAGTGATGGAAGACTGCCACTGCTCATTCCTACAGTATGTGGTTAAAAAAAAAAAGAAAAAAAAAAAAAGATGGTGATAAAAATACCTCAAGGGAATAAAGAATTTCCAAATATAAACAGAATTCCTTGTTAACTAAGTTTAAGGATCTGAGTCTGCCTCCTCCACACTCTTCAATAACTCACAGAGTTGTTTTCCCACTGCAAAGATTCTGAGATAGTCCTAAGGTGATGAACATATGTGCGGCAGACTAACCATTAGTGAACGAGGTAATCTGTCTCGACCTGTCAGCAAAGGTGTGGCAGTCATGCCGCCACACTCCTGAGAAGCAACTAAGGGTAATAAACCAAACAAGACTTCACAGGAACTGTAGCCTCAACTAATCATCAAGCTGGCGGGAAGGAAAGCATCTAAAAACATGTAGAGTAGTCTAAGTTGTTCTCCATCAAGGTAGGTAATCAAGCAATATTTGTTAGAAAACATACCCAATCATTACGACATAAGGTTTACAGGTTGAAGATGACTTGCAAAGGAAAGTGTTTAACCTATTTCTAACAGCCGAAAAGAAGTTTTTAAAAAAATAAAATACGCTAAACTTTTATTTACCCTTAACGATCACAAAACAATAAATCATAATAAGTATACTACTTACACACCACCGATGACATCAATAGACTGCGTCTTCATGCCATAGCCCGTCTCATCCACGTTAATAACAGGCACTGTGAGGTCAATGTTCACCCCCAGATTGCCAAAATCTCTGTCGCTGAACATTTTCAGGTGTGGAGACATGAAATCCTGTGACAAGAATAAAGTCATCTTACGAAAAGCTGCAGAGAAACACACAAAATCTTGCCTTGAAGATCAACATAACAAATATTTTTGTTACGAATAAAGTCAGTTTACTCAAGGGGGTTATTTTTAAACTGTTATACATTTTTCGAGTCACACCAATTACAAGGAATATGATTACACAACAGCTTATAAGTTTCTGTTGTACTTGCACACCCTGTCCAAAAAATGAAGACAGTATTAGCTTAGGAATGACACGAAATGAAGCTCAGCTGCAATCCTGGCATATCAGCATACCATTTTCCATCAGCTGATGCCTCAGGTGACATCTTGATATACATCCAAATAGTAAATCTCATATAGGGTTTTCTATTTAACTTGCATGCACAACTGCAGAACTGTAGCTGCTTTGCAACCCGCCTCTACCACTCCTTTTTCATGCTTCTATCTGACTTAAATAGTATCTTATCTGTTATGACTGACGTCTGCTCTGTTCTTTATGTGAGGTCTCATTGCCTCTAGCTTTCTACTTATATACAGGAAAGGGAGGTGAGGTCTCAGAACAGAGAAAAGCCAAAAAAATACATTACTAAAGGTGGAAAACACAATTATCCTTCGATTAAAGTGGTCCTGACTGAAAACCTGTTTCTAGACAAAAAGCACCATAATGAAAGCGCCCTTGAGCAAAAACTGCTTTGGGTTAGGATTAATACATTATGTGCAAGATGTTGATTTGTTTATAGAATCTGGGGCTTCCGAAAACTGTTTATGCCTTCGAGTTGCTATTAACAATTTGTATATAACAATTTTATGCAGCCTTGATACATTTTTTTTTTTGTATATCCAAAAGTCAGCCATGCCCACTGAGGATACAGTGGAATGTATTTCTTTACAACAGCTTCTTAAAACAAAAAAACTTGTTTTTGCTTTCTTTCTGTTTAAACCAATTCCCCAACAAAGACTTGGAAAATTAGCATTTTCTCTACCATTTAATAAATATGTCTCCCTGCTTGCTAATGCTGCACACTCTTCATAGTCAGTGTTTATGTGGAAGGTTTGGTCTCAATAGTTTTGAAATATTTCTACATTAACTTGCAGGCTAAAGAAGAAGAACAAGGTACTGAGCCCTGAATCGACCCCGATGAATCCACTGATGTGTGTATGACAGAACAAAGCTTTGTCAGAATGGGCGAATGCAGGTTATAGTGCGAAGCACCTTGAATGGCCTTTAAGCCTGCAAAAGCGTGCTATTTTTATTTTCGACAATCAGCTGCAATCTGAATTGTAACCTTCATCAACTCAGAGTGGTTATGCAAAATTCAAGCATCAGTTCGCGGTTGCTATTAATCACACACTGGTATATGCTAAGCTCCTTGGTAGTTTTTTCAGTGTTTGCGGTACTCACAGACAGTATCGGTCGCAATGACAGAAGTTCTGAGCCACCCCAGTCACTGCAGTCCAGGTACTCTCCTTCCTCCAGGATGTGCTGCTGACCCTCGAACCCAGTCTGGCTGTAGCCCACCCAGCTGACACAAGAAACAAAGTACAGCAATGTCACTGCTTAGAGCTGCACTGGTAGCTACTGACCAAATTATAATATTATAATCATATTACATCAAAATCACTATCTTAGTCTAAAATAAACTTTGCTCCAGAGTAAGACTGCCATTTAATTCCATCCTGTACAAGCAAAGGGACATGCAAAAGAAGACTCACAATCCTCCAATGATCTTCAAAGAGCCCACGGACTTCAGTTTCATTGTGTCAAGGTCTCCAGGAACGTCTCCTTCACTCTCGCAAAAGCTGAAAATTTCACTGTCAACTTCCATGCAGGAGCCTTCAAAGCCGGGCTTCTCATATAGAACAGCCTGCATCAAAGAACAGACAGCTTACATTAACACACCAGTTATATTTTATTTCATTTGATTATATTTCCAAGGAACTACAAACTATATATTAAAAGTCCTATTTGAATGGCACAGTATTAAGACTGTGTGCATCTCAGTGGTTTTCACCTTGTCCAATTGCTGAATGACAGAATGACGCATTCACCCTAAAAACAATAACCCTAAAAAATGTTTATCTCATTCTCACATTGTTAGCTGTGGAAATTCTTGCTCTGAAAATAAACTGTGGTTAGTGTACTGGAACTTCCTTTACTTTTTGTGGTCTTAAATTAAATAAGCCTACAACTCAAAAACATTTGGGCACTTGTGCAATGCCTGAAGGCCTTTCTTAAACATGTTTTTCCTACATACTCAACATGGATATTACAATTTGGGATATGATTATTTTATAATTTCCAGAATTTAACATTAAATTGCTTTTTTCCCCTCTTTTTCATCTTTGTGAGCTCAAACAATACAGAACTGTGCATACCTTGACTTCACTGGGATTCTCCACTTTGAAACCACCCTGGAACAGAGAAGTCATCACCATTAACAATGCTCTTCTCTAATTATATGCACACAATAGAACACCTGCCAGCAATTACACACATGCATAGTTCAACTAATTTTCTCAAAAGTTTTCATAATTCCGTTGGCCTGGTCGATGGAAGGTTGAGCTGCGCTATTGTCTCTGTGGGTAATAACAATAAACACCACCTTTGGACATAGAGTGACCCTTCACAATGCGGAAAAGGCAGAAACAGGAATGCCAGCTTTTGGTAGTTATTACTGAACACAACATGAAGCTGTGGCTTATGGGAATGTCAGCAATTCTGCATAATTTCAGTTACATTTAATTTTAAACAAAACTTTTGATCTACTTAAGAATTTGACCTCATGATTGCACTTGGTGAAAAATCTGGCTCATTAATTTATCTGAAGGGGTGCGATGTTTGTAACAAATGGAACGTCAGTCCAATAGGTGTCTCCCAGCATCTCCCATAAACCATAAATCTCAACCTAAGTGAATTACCAGAGGAACAGTGTCAGGAGAATCAAGAATCATTGCAGGCAGTCACCCTTTCTCAGATAGTCTTAGAAAAAAAGGGAACAGAACAGGAATAGAAAGAGAGAGTCTTCTTTAGAAGCTTTGTCACTATTGGAAATGCTGTTTGGTTTTGTGCAGGTGAGGGTGCTGCTAATAGAGCTTGCAGGAGGCAGGACACATCACACACAGTAGCTCGCTGTCAATTCTCTAGATAATTAATTAGCTCCACTATTCTTACATGGGCAAAACTGAACATCATTTCTCATTTTCAAATAAACGTACGATGGATCATTTTTACAAAACGTCATGACTGTAGCGTATCTGTGAAAACACTCATGACTCATTCATTGGGAACTATAAATGTCTATGCCATGTTTTCAGCAGGTACTTTCCACAGTAGAAGGATATGCATTTTGATTTGAGACAGGTTTTACGTGAGCTGCCCTTCCTGACACAATCCCATTTATCTGCATTGGGACCAGCACTAGGAGTACACTAGCTTGTGACCTCCTTAAGATTGCCTTTGTGTCTCCTCCCAGAATCAAATCAAGGGTCAAATGTGTTAATGGCTGCACCACAGAGCCAGTCTATATCTCATTTTTAATCCATTTACAAAAGCTCTGTGAAAATTTTTATCTGCAGGAGGGATACCATAAAAAAAACTCTGGAGATCAGCAGCATCACTAACATTATAGCCTCTAGGATACGTATAACAAATTTTAAGGCAATTGGCCTCATGCAGAGATTTTACTAAAAAACAAAATCTGTATGCTTCATCCTTTAGGGAACACAAATGACTGTTCCAAAGCTTTTGGTCGTGTATCCAATAGTTAAGAGTTATTTTATGCCTGGGCCACAGTGGTAGAATGATCAACAGAGATCATTTGTCAATTTAAATGCATTAGATGTTATACATTACAGTAATACGAACCATTTTAAGCGGTTTAAGAGATCCCACGAAGGGTGACGGGAAGCCCCAGGTCTCAGGAAAAGGGTACACTCCTGTTTCCAGGACAGCCACCATGCCCTCAAACCCCGGATCACTGAAAAGCAGCCACCTGAAGCAAGGAGGAATACATGTTATTTAATCATCAAAAACCTTCATTTATATTACGTATGCATAACGACAAAACTCTTAGTTGTTTTAAAACCAGTGTAAGTCAGGACCTTAAATACTTCCATAAAAGAGCTGTAAAAAAAATCATTGTCATAAAAATAACAAACTTTCTGTTCCCTTTTTTCCTCAACACATAAATAAGCAGCTTTTCCTGTCGTGGCATCGGCAGAAATGACTGATACTTTTCCTCGGTACATTAGGTATTGTCAGGTCAAGGCGGTGCTTTATTTGGGTTTAATTCTATATCTACCTCTGCTATGAGCCAAAGAACTAGAGCTAGGAACAAAAGCTATTTGTTTAAGAGCAAAATATCTAGGGGAGTGCATGCTTCAGTTCAAATCACTTTTCTTCACTATTCATATTTATAGCCCAGGCAGCCTTTGTGAGAACAATGCCCCTAACTTTGGTATTTTAAACCATGGTGTGGCACAGCGCAATGCCTCATACCAACAACCAGATGTGAGCCTCTGTCAGGAAAAATACACCCAGCTCATTCAGTCAGGACTAAAAAAAAGTGATTACCAAGAATATATGTCAACCTTAACTTGCTAAATCCACAGAGTCTCTGTTCATTGAAGTCAACTGGGATAAACGCACGTTAGGATAAATGTGTAAAACACAAAGCTACATCTGCTGAGCAGCTGCCTTCACTTGTCACAGACAGATAGGAGAAGCTACAGTGGCAGAATTTGCAATTATGTGTTGAGATGAGCTGGCATCTGACAGCAATTAGTTTTGTTTTTGCTGCTGACAAATGCTGAAAAAAATCCTATGCGTTAAACAATACTCGCTTTAGGGGAAAAGGTCTAACTAACAGTATTCATTTCCTTCTGGTGTAGGGCACAAAATGTCCCGAATACCTACACCTCTAACCAAGAAAAACATTCTTGTGTTGTTTGGCAAATTCTGTCCACACCTTTGCCTGTTTCCCACTTTCTGTCAATTCTCCTCCTCTGCTACTCTGCTTCCCATGTGTCCCAACTCCCGCTCTCCCTCATTTCTAACATGCAACAGCAGGACATACATTCCTCGGCAGGCAAATGAATGAGAGTTAAACCGAAGACCAATATAGGCACAGCGGAATGTAGTAATGATTATTATCGCAGTTATTCGTCAGAGCAAAACACAGAGAAGATCTTATTAAAGAGACAGCTCTGATTTGAGCGCAGCAGGTAAGAGCTCGTCAACAGGGGGAAAAAAAACCCCATCATTGAGAAGGACAGAGATTGTCTCATTTTCTAAAAGGTGCATTTCTTGTATCTTTATGGACTACATGCATAAAACAACCATACTTACACCCCGGAGTGCACTTGAATGGAAGCAGTACTCAGTGGGATGCCGAATGAGCCAGTCTCGATTGTGTCGTCGTGGTATGGTGTTACTCTGCCGTGGCCTTCGGGTTCAGTAAACAGATCAATATGGGGAATGCTGTAATCCTACAGAGAGGGGGGGAAGCAAGAAAAGCCATTATCAGCAGTGGTCCACACAAGATCTCCAATAATTCCTCGCAATAAAGCCAAGGAAGATCTTAACTAGCTGACTTGTATTCTTTTCTGCTCTGGAGTCTGGATTGAATATCAATAAAACAATGCAGTCTGTTAGTTACATTTCAGATCGAATGTGAGGTGAAGATGATGTCGATACTGAAGACCATGCAAGGTGGAGTTAGTGTACTCACCCTGACAGCAAGTCGAATAGAGCCGATCAGCATTGGCGGGCTGTTGTGTGGTTCTGTCCCCTCTTGAGGCTCTGCCCAATCGTTTGCCAATTCTATGCTCCCCTCCTCCAAGGCGATAGTGCGGCCCTGAAAGTCAGGCTTCTCATAGAGCATCCAGCTAGTTATGAAAACATAATCATATATAATCAGATAGCTAATGATGAAGCGTAAAAAATGTGGATTACATCACTAATTTGACATTTTTGGATATACACCTATTTGGTTGCTTGTTGAAAGCTAGATGAGTGAATCAATATCATTCTCCTGCTATTTTAAGGATACAGCTGGCAGCTGGGTAGTATAGCTGGCTCTACCAGGTCCTCTTTAGCTCACTAATTAACACATTACTTCTTCCCTGACTAGTTCGTTGCAAAGTGGAAAAAACAACACATCTTTGCAGAAAGTCTGGCAGCCATGCTGTGAATGAGATGAAATCTGTGTTTTGTAAAGGACAGGACAAGACCTTGTAACAGTAGTCCTTGCTGCTGGAAATGTTGGCACTGTACTTTTTAAGTTTCACTATTTGTTAAATATGATAAAATGATAATTTAGTGTATTTAATGTGGCTGCTGAAGGTCAGATCTGATCTCATTTCTAATTTGAATTTTTTTAAAAATTTTTCAGCACCAGAATCAAGCTGTGCTTTTCTCACCCAGCACACACAAAAAAATATTTCTTTCTTTTTTTTTTCAACGTATGTAAGTGTCAGCATTTTCAGAAAGCGCATTTAAATGTCCATT